>AWOL01S0001194.1:155754-226677 GCA_000715115.1 Nicotiana otophora | reverse complement strand
TTATATCAATCATCACATTTCGTATTACTTTCACATCTTTTTATTTCATTGGCACTAATGGCCATAATTATAAGATCATTCTTGGCACGTTGGCCATATTCAGTATTTCATGCTCACCTTATCAATTTCAAATATCATTATTATCATCAACAATAAATACAATTCAAATCAAGGTGTGTAATACACATGTGAGCAATTTAGAGTCTAAGGCACATAGAGATATTTCACAAAATTTGGCATAATAGCCTTAATTTGAACTTGACTTAAAGTTGAAACATTATTAATGCACAGCCAATATTTTAACACATCCTCAATTGGTAACATAACATGAATAAAGCATTTGGGATACTTGTTGAACATATATCTTTCAACCCAATCTTACTCGGAATAGCCAGGTTCATAATGAATCACCCGGGACTTACATAAGTTTCATGAATATCGTGGATTTAATTCTAAGATAAGAGTTTAGCCAACACACCTCACTTGAGCTTCCTTAAACTCTAAAACGTTCCGGAATTCTTAGCAACTTCAATCTATTGTAGAAATATAATAAATTGAATCAAAATTTGGAAGATGATCATGGTTCTAGATCACTTGACCATTTTATCAAACACTAGGTGTGCNCATTTTATCAAACACTGGGTTTGCATAAGGCTTCAAGGTCTTTTTTATGAAGGATTCCATCATCCCACAATCCAATCTTTACCATTTTTAGCTCAACAATCTTCCTACACCCTTTGATAACACATGCATGTAAAATAAACAACTCTTATGCCCAAATATTATCTTGCTAGTTACCCATTTTCAGAAGATTTCGAAATTAGGGTTTAGGGTGTAGAATCTTACCTCTAGGATGAAGACCTAGTGAGCTTCCCTTCTTAATCTTCCAAAACTTGAGCAAGAATTGAAGAACAATTATTGAAGAATACCTTCTCACTCTAGGGCACTCTCTCTCAGTCTAAAATATCAGATAATAGCTCAAACATGACCCAAAGAGTGTATTTAACGAAATAGGGTTGAGTTTTAAAAACCCAAAAATGGAGCTCCGAAACAAGGTATGCGATCGCATAACCGATATACAGACCGCATATCGGTCGCATAGTTGGTTACAAAATAGCCAAAAGAACTATCTGTGTATGCGGTCACTATACGGTCCGCATAACTGTTATGCGGTCGCATAATGCACCGCATAGCATTTATGCGGTCGCATAGTCGACCGAATAATTGCTTCAAACTGACCCAATTAACTGCCTCACTCTGCGGCCCTTATGCGGTCTGCAGAGTGATTCTGCGGTCGCATAATGGACCGCAGAAATGCACTTTTCCACCAAAATCCTCAAACACGTAAGCCTAGTTCGGTACCGTGAAATATTATTTTCTTTGCAAATTTTACCAGGACTTACTCTTAAGTACATTGAAATTTTCCAGGTTGTTACACTAATGACTTGATGCAGCTTGTTTAGACTTATACAATGTGTAGAAGCGAGATTTGTGTCTTCTAAGGAATTCCAAATGTTGGAAATTAGGTTCTAAGGATTACGGACTAAGGTTAAAGAAATGATCTTCAGTTATGTTGTGTTGTCAGTCTTACATAGATTGGGACGACGTGGGATCACCCTCGGGTACATGCATGGTAATATTACACGGCGATTTAATGGCTTTGGAATGCCTCTTGGCATGTTCGAGGACGGACGTATGTTTAAGTGGAGGAGGATATAACGACCCGACCAGTCGTTTTGAGCATTTGCACTTCGCTCGGTGGTTTGGGGGCATGAGTAACTCCGTATGATGTATTATAACTTGTGTTTATCATCAGTTTAGATTTTTGGATGATTCGGAATTATTTTTGAAGAATGATTCTCGACTAGGAAGCTTTAAGTTGAAAGAATTGACCAAGTTTGACTTTTTAGTATTTGACCTCGTATTGGAGTTTTGATTATTATGTTAGGTCCGGATGGTGATTTTGGACTTGGCATATGCCCAGATTTGCATTTTCATATTTCTAGAAGGTTTGAACTTCGCTCGGTCACGTGTGATTTGAGGCCTCGAATAGTCTGTATTATGTTTTGGGACTTGTTTGTATGTTCGGACAGGGTTCCGAGGGGCTCAGGTGAGTTTCGGGGTGGTTTCAGACCATTTCTAGGCCATTTTTAGCTGCTATTTTTTGGCTACAAGAGTGTACATTGCGATCACGTAGACATAGTTGTGATCGCGAAGAGTAAAATGGGAAGGCAGCAGTGTCCACAGGTGCGGAGCTTTGGGCACAGGTGCGCTGGTTTGGCAGTATAAGCGGCTACACAAAAGCGAGAATAGCTCCGTAGAATCGAAGGGTTGGGGAGTCAGTGAACTTCACAGATGCAATCGTGGGATCGCAGAAGCGATAACACACATGCGATTGGATGGTCAGGAAAAGCGCAATTTGCTAGGCAGAGTATTTTAATCGAGGGTTTGACCTAACTTATCACATTTTTAGATTGGGAGCTCATATTGGGGCGATTTTGAGGTGATTTTCACCACTTGCATTGGGGTAAGCGTCTTGACATAGATTTGATNATGAATTTGGAAAGAAAAGTCTCTTGGAAAATTGCATGTAGAGTGTTTAGGGTTGAGAAATGGTGTGAAATGAGCTAAGTCCCAATTTTCCCTCTTTTACCCAACTGCAGATGTCACAATTGCGAAGTTTTGTTCACAACTGCGAGCATCACAAATGTGAAACAAGGGTCGCAAATGCGAACCCTGCCACAGAAGTCTAGAAGCCTCAATTGCGACAAAAGGTTCTCAATTGCAAAAAGACCCACCTTCGCAATTGCGAAGATCACTCAAAAGCACACTGAGTCGCAAATGCGATTCTGAGATTGCAAATACGACCTCTACAGTTTGCAAATGCGAACAAGTTCCTAGCAATTGCGGGATTAACCCAGTCTAGCCTATGCTCGCAAATGCGAGCCATGGTGGAATTAGGACGGATTATGATATTGACAGATGATGATATGGTGGGATCAGGTTGCGCGCCGCAACGGATTGTATATGTGTGGTACTTTGTGATTGTTGGAATTGTGGTATTATGATATGAGACTATGAGATTGTTATTCTGGGCTCTCTGGTAGTTAAATTTCGAGTTCGTTCTCATGAGTTAACTGCTTTACTTCTATTTCCTATTTTTTTTGTTATTATTATTGTTGCGTACATGTTATTGTAAACCCGCCTTAGCCTAGTCACTACTTTAGTCGAGGTTAGTCTCGGCACTTACAGAGTACATGGGGTCGGTTGTACTCATACTATACTCTGCACGACGTCCGCTACCTGTGGAGACTTGAGATATAGCTACACGGCATCGGCAACCCTAAAGTCCCCTTCTATGTTATCATTGTTGTTTATTTTGATTCAAACAGTTGTGTTTTATTCATATTATTATCTGTAGTACTCTTGACGCTCATGTATTCGTGACTCCACTTTCTAGGATTGTATTTGGATTACGTCGTTCAGTAGTTGATCACCTTATTTCAGACTATTCGGTTTTATTGTTATCATTTGATTTCAATTGCTAAAACTGGTTAATAAATATAGCTAATGTTGGTTTACCTGACAAGTGAAATGTTAGGTGCCATCACAATCCTGAGCGTGGGAATTCCGGGTTGTGACATAGGCCTCCGCCCATGTCCGCTTCTGCGCTCACTCGACCGCATCTGCGGGCTCGCAGATGCGGAAATACCCTCGCACATGCGCTCTTCCCCAACTCTAGCCTCGTATGTTTCTACGATCACCAGGCTGGCTCTGCGGCCTCGCACCTGCGGACCAATCCATTGCAGGTGCAATTGCACCATTACTCCAAAACTTCAGCAATTGCAACTCAAACCAAAACAAGCTGAAACCAATCCGAAACACACTCGATGCCCTCGGGACCCCACCCTACCATACCAACAAGTCCTAAAATACAATACGAACCTACTCGAAGCCTCAAATCACATGAAATAACACCAAAACCATGAATTTCACGCCAATTCAATGCCTCAAATCACATGAAACAACACCAAAATCATGAGTCGCACTCCAATTCAAGCCTAATGAAACTAATAAACTTCCATCTTCTAAAACTCATGCTGAATCACATCAAACCAATTCGGAATGACCTCAAATTTTGTACACAAGTCGTAAATGACACAACGGTCCTATTCCAACTCCCGAAATCAAAATTTGAGCCCGATATCCACAAAGTCAACTCTCAGTTAAATTTCTCAACCTTCCAAACCTCCAACTATCCAATTTTTGCCAAAAAGTTTCAAATCAACCTATAGACCTCCAAATCAACATCCGGACATACGCCTAAGTCCACAATTACCCTACGAAGCTATTAAAATCATCAAAATACCATTCCAGAGTTGTCTATACAAAAGTCAAACTCCGGTCAACTCCTTCAACTTAAGCTTTCAACCTTGGGACTAAGTGTCGTAATTCACTCTGAAACTTCCTTGAAACCAATCCAACCACCTAGGCAAGTCACATAGCCCAAATGAACATAGAAGAGGAAATAAATAGGGGAACGAGGCTACAATACATAGAACGACCTACCAGATCATTACAAGAGGTTTGATTGGTAGTTCTCATCTAGTGCGATTGCACCTGTGAGGGTTTTTTCCGCAGGTGCGAGCCCCAGATGCGGACGGAGATCGTTGATGCGAAGAAGGGGAAAGGCAACTCTGTTTGTAGGTGCGAAGGACCTTGCACAAATGCGATGGCGCAAGTGCACTTCCTTGTCCACAGGAGCAGATGATGGTTCGCAGAAGCGGAAGATCGGCATTTGAGCGGAGCTCGCAGAAGCGAGCCCTTGGTTGGAAAAACGAGATCGCAGGTGCGAACAAGATCCATCAGAAGTAATAATCACTTGGCAGTAGTGTATTAAAATTGAGGATTTAGATTATTTTATTATATTTTTATTTGGGAGCTCGGATTGGTGCGAATTTTGAGGCAAGTTTCACCACTTGGATTGGGGTAAGTGTTCTTGACTCGGATTCAATTATTATTCATGATTCCATCTTTGATTTTGGCTTTTGGTTGATGAAATCTAAGGGAGAAATGAGGTTTGTTGTGAGTAAATTTTGGAGAGTAATTATTTAGGATTTGAACCCCGATTTGAAGTCGGATTTAAATGAAACTTGCATATTTGGACTCGTATTGGAATGAGTGATCGGATTTGTGACTTTTGTCGGGTTTTGGAAGGAAAGCCTAGGTTGACTTTTTGACATTTTATAAATATTGGAGATTTATTGCTTGGAATCGATTTCTATAGTCGTGTTTGATACTATTGATTTATTCTTTTGCTAGATTTGATCTGTTCGGAGGTCGATTCAAGAAGCAAGGGCTTTTGGAGTTTTGATTTGACTTGTTTGAGGTAACTATCTTGCCGAACCTTGTATGGGGGAAATACCCCTTAGGATTTGGCCTTAATTTTCTATTTATGTTATGTGAAAAGCAATGTGTACATAAGGTGTCAAGCGTGTTGTCACGACCCAAACCGATGGGCCGCAAATGGCACCCGGTACCTTAACTGAGTACCAACGTAACATATCTTTCTTATAACATCATCATATACACGTGACATACGGGTCTAATAGGCCAACATGATCATTTATAAACTCAAAACATAGGCTGACATGGCCGTATACTCTTTAACGTACACGACATATGTCTACAAGCCTCTAAGAGTACATAAATGTCATAAAGGTCGGGACAGAGCCCCGCCATACTAATCAGTACATGTCCTAATCATATTGACCACATAAGAAACTTCGGAGCAAATGGAGTGCACCAACACCTTCTGCTGAGCTAATAGCCTACTTGGAGGACTCTCAACCTGTCTACCAGGACATGCGGGCATGAAACGCAGCATCCCCGGGAAAAAGGGACGTCAGTACAAATAATGTACCGAGCATATAAGGAGTGAAAATTAGTAAATAATCGACATGAGAGAAAGATGGAGTAAAGGACCCGACATGTACGTCTGCATAGCTCTGTGAATAATTTCATTTTTATAACGTCATGCATATGCGTATAGATGTCATACCATGCATATGTATATGTATTCATAACATCATCAAGCCTCTGGGGGCATCCCATCATATCATTTCGGCCACTGTGGGAAAATCATCAATGTATACCAGCTGATCAGGTGGTGGTGCGTATATAACGTCGTAACCTTTTCCCATATCCCATATAACTATAATATACATATATACGCGTATATAATCCCATCTGGTCATGGGTCAATGTGCATGTATAAATGAATGCAATGTATGAGAAGTACATCAATAAAATCTGTCGGAATGTCATAAGACCATTATGCCTTTGATTAATATCATGAAATAGACTTTATCAACTTACGTATTTTTTGAGACACATGAATAGATGATAGAATAATAAGACTTATGAGAGAATAAGAATATACACATCTCTAGCATTACTACGAATATAGTAATTTATGGAAGTTGTGCATTTGCTCGTTTCGTTTATGTCGTATAGGTCGTGCCAAAAAGAAAGAAGGGATAGCCTTAACATACCTGAGTCGATTCTCTTGACAATCCTCTAACACCCATTAATTGCAACAACACACGGAACAAGTCATGTGAAAAGCTCGAAGCAATCACGTTGCTATGCAAAGAAAATCATGGCCAAAACCTTTCCTTAAGAACTTAGCAACAACGTTGCTATTTGGAAAGTGAATTAATGTAGCTAGCGTTGGAACTCTTTGTGTTCTGATTCAAGCATAATTCTCTTGATTTTTGAGAAGTCATTTACTAAGTGGGGGTGGGCCCCACTTGTGGCTTAGTTGGCCAAAACATTTCCCAAGTTTTGCCACATTTTACGTGAATTCAAGAGTCACATTTATATAGAGTCTTTGGCTGCCATGTTAATGGGGTTCAAACTTTATCCAAAATCATTATTAATTAACCACTAATTCCTTGATTAGCTTAATAATCTCCCACTATCCAATAATTAACCAATTACCCATATAATTAAGAATCATCTCAAATTACTTAAAATACTACTTACTTTTAATACACCTTATACACCGACTATTATGGTCATGTGGTACCTTGTATGGCACTAGTCCATAAATACCGAGTATTTTAGCTTGGGCCGTACTTTATCTCAAAATTCCATCTTTGAGGAAACTTATTTTCTTTGATTTGCTTACCCTCGAACCTTCACGAATTTACTAATTACTTGTCTGAAATAGCGTAGTACTTATAATCCCAAAATAAATCTCATTCCCGAACTTACGTCGATTAACTTACGATGAAACTTCAATGTACGAAAATGCGGGATGTAACATCTCATTTCCTAGATTTCATTAATTTATTTATGGTGCACTTTCATGTACGAAAATTTGGGGTGTAACATTATTCCCCCCTTTGGAACATTCGTCCTCGAATGTTAACTGATGCAATTATCATTCTCATAACGCATAGCTCTTGCGAATACTTTAATACTCCTCTTGCCATCTAGGCGACTGTTATGTGAATGAATCCTTAAGGCCAGGGCATTCCCTCTTTAAGCCTCTTTCTCACACCATGACATGTGGTCGGAATCTTCCCAATCTTGTAACTGTTGCTACCTTTTATCATGCAGCTTGTACGACTCTGACTTTGTAAGTACGCCTATGCGATCTTCTCTCCTTTTCCTCCAGCTTTTAGCCAATATTTAGGCCTCACTTTGTGAATATATACAAAGCTTGATAAGATGTCCCCTGTGCATCTATAGGTGTATTGAAGTTCTTTGGTCGGTACTTGGTCATCCTTACGAATATTGCCATATCTCCTTTCGTACTTTGTAACTTCTATCCATCCATTATTGATTTACCTCAATGTTGATCTACAATCTACCATTGATATCTTGAAACTTCTTATGTAAAACATTGCCACTAGGGCTTACATTGGATCGAGGAATATTCGAAGTGATTTTCTGGTCCACTTAGCGGTGATACTGTACTTCAATAACCGTACTTTATAGCATCCCAATGTGACTCACTTACGTGGGTATTTTAATCCTGTACAATTCATGAAATCCCTTCAAATCATCACTCAATCAAAGGTCCAAACGTCATCCTTTATCTATCATAATCACATCCTTACTCTACTATCAGGGCATCATTTTATCTCTTTTAAATTCTACTAGTCTTAGACTCCTTTGAGTTTTGTTCAGGCTATGCTGAGCTTTCTATAACTTAGAGAAACCATCAGCTCTCTTGTTTTCATGGGCTTAATCCTGAGGACTTATCCATTCTCATCACCTTCTCACTCGCCCTTTTTTATCCTTACTCTTGTCTTCCTAACACCTTGTCGCTTTACCATACTTTAGCTTGTGACCTATACATATCTATTTATACTACTCGTAACTTTCCTTCAACTTGCTTGCACCACAGATTTCCTTGTGTTATTTTTAGAACTTCAAGCGAGACATCACATCGTCTCTAACTCTTATTTACGCTCTTAACTAGATCTCTCAGTACCTAGAAACCATAGGCTGGAAGACATGCCGCTGGCGATGCCGCTATCATTCCTGGATACTGAATCCCAATGCTTTTAGCCTTCTATCCGAAGTATGAACTATCCATAACCTTCTGCATTTGAGTATATCGTACGTTGTTTACCTTTACCTTACTTACATTAAAATCTCGCATCACATTTTCTATCTCTTTCATGACCTCCCTTCTACATAGGTATAATTCACATCCGCAGCTTGAAACTCTATTATAATACTTGCACCTCTAGTGCATACACTATCCAATGGGAGCTTCATACTTCTTATGAGGCTGGTACTTCTTCTAACTAGCTTTATCGTAGAGCCATTATAGTATATGGCTATTCTATTATCTCTCTTATACCTCTGATATCTAAGAGTAATCCTGCAATGTTCTCAATCACGAGGTATATGATTTTCTGGGTCCAATAATCAGATTCCTGATTTACTTCGTTGATGTAACCCTTTAGTTTTCTCCTCCTTCTGATCAGCCTTTATGTAGGCTTAAGCTATCTCTTCATCTGCGGTTCATGGAATTAGTTATTACTTTAGCCTTTCATTGGGCGCTATGGAATATCCATGATACAATCTTCTGATAATTCAATCCTTTATCTATGCTCTAGGCTCAATTCTTTCTTTTAGCTTATACTGGAGTCTTCTACGGCTATATGATTGTCAACATACATGCTTCATGTATAAAAACTCTAAACTCTTAAGTGCTTTCATAACGTAACTAACTCTGGATTATCAATCGAGAGATTTTTTCCGCTCCTTCTCGGCTTTCTTTAAATGTAAGCAATTACTTTTCCTGGTCTTCCTGCCCCCTTGTTACGTGCACACTTAGCTTACCTTAGTGTCAACACATATTGAATTTCATACAACTCATGTGATCTTGAATATCACTTCTGATTTTTCTTCCCGTTCATTAGCCATGGTAGGTGCCACTTTCTTATGGAGTGCATACAATGTTGTTGTGAGACTGTTGTTACAAGACCATTTCCTCTTTAGGTTATTGTGCTTAGGCTGAAGCCTTCTTCCTTATTTCCTCAGCTAGTCTTTTGTTTTAGTACTTAGGGAGGACCCTCTGACTCTTGTAAAGCTGCGAGCTTATTACATCGTATACTCGACGGACCTTTTGATGTCCTTCCTTGCCTATAATTATCCATAGTTATTTACCTCCACGCCCTTATGCTTGTAGGGCTGCTTCTGAACTGAAGTTTTGACTGTCTTCCCAGTGAGACTATCTTTTATTTCCATAACATTCATACAGTACCTTTAACTACCCGGATTCCTATCTGAATATTTCTCAAGTATTACAATGTCATATTTGTGAGATTGAATTCCCCATGTTGGGGTTCACTATGTTTATCTTGCATGATCTGTTGATTTGTCTGTATCCTCTTGTCTAGCCATAACTAGGCTCTTCCTAAATCAACTACTAGCTACTAATTAGCTAATTCTCATATCAATATTCTGTGTAATCTTTTATGGGTCATTTCCTTTATCTTAACTTACGTCCCGCACTGGCTCCTTATTTATCAATAACATCCCGGGCGTTGGAATCCTTACTTCCTTTCCTTGACGTCGTGTTTGCATAATGTTCTGGAATCGTAGCATATCTGTAGGATTTGAATAAATGCAATCTTATCCCTTTCTCATTCTTATCACATTTTTCCTTTATTAATCCATAGTTACTAGAACCACTTAATTATGACTTAATGCCACATCACTCCATATTTCCCCCTTTAGGGAGCACTAAGAATTGGAGCCACGAGGATCTACCTATAAATATTTTACCTCTTCATCTTTAGTGTCTTTTCAAATCATCGATGACCTTTATTCGCCTTGCGGCAATCCTTCTGTATCAAGGATAATAAAATTCCTTATTTGCGAGGGTGACACTTAGCATAACTGGCACATACAGTCCCTTAATCTTAACTCTACTCACATTGCTTGCTTTAGGGAAGTGTCTTCCTGAATGACCATTCTCTGAATTTCTCATGAATCTTCTTCTGTTGTCCACTCTATTATCACCGGAACAAAATCTGAAATTCTCATGATGCTGACTATTATCAATCACTCAGTCTGTAATTCATGTTTAGTTTATCTTTTTCACCAGCCCATACTGATTTCTATTGTTCTGGGGTCTAACTTTTCTTTCCGGTAGTCACGTTGGAGTCACGAACTTATTTCTGAAATGAGGATATGACTTTATGGCCTATACTCTTTTGTTGTCTCAAGGCCTGTCACCTCTCGTCTTTTCCTTCAATTGACTATAGACTCTGTAATACTGTCATTTATTTTATCTATCGTTGTCATCGATGTATGATATCTTATTCATAATGCTTCATTAACTCTTTTCTTATTTCCCGCTAACATTTATGTCTATCACTTTATTCTGAAAACTCGAACAAGACATTCTTTTGCTTTTAGCTCCCCTTTGCTCCATCCAGTGGCTCTTCAGGTTGCTTAACGTTCTCGCTCTACTAGGGACGCGAGCCACACTAAGGTAATATTTATCCCTTCTAGGCTTTCCGTGCCTATCTTCTGATTTTTGTTTCATGCTAATATTTACATCTAATTGTAATATTCTAGAGTGCACCATCTGGGTGCTTCACACGGAGATCTATTAGCTCCTTTGTAATATTTTTCGGAAATGTCAACTAACACAAACAATCCATTTACCATTTTGGGTTACTCTAACCCCAGCCGGATCCTAATATACTGTCCTTTTCTTAAACTACACATTTTAGCCCCCAATAGGGTATAACTGAGATGGGTGTGGCCAATTTTACATACATCTGTTACTGTTAAAGGTATGTCACAATGCCTATATTTTTTTGCCGGAGTTTAAAATACCGATAATCTTCATTAACCGGGCACCTCGTACCCTTCTCATCTTGCTCCTTTTACTTGTTGAAGCTTGTATCTATCTTCTGAATCTCTCATTGCCTTTTACCATAGAGGTGGATAGATATTCTTACCTTAAGACTCCTTATAAAGAAGCTTACACGTAAGGTACACACATGTTTCGCTGAAGACCTCACATTTATCCATCATAAGAATGATGCAAACTCGAGTTCCTCTAACTCAATTCTTCCACATCCGCATTCAATCTCTTACCAACTGGAGGTATCATCATATTACAGATAAAATAGAAGCTAAGAGTTTGAATTCTTATAAATGAGCTCTACCACACTATCTAGAGTAAGAAGAAAGAGTGATAGTCCTAAATGCCCTATAGTCTCCTGCTTATAAGTTCGGTGCACGACACACCCATAAACAAGACTCTACTAGACACGGCTTGTAGACTCCCTAAGATAGAACTGCTCTGATACCATTTTTTTCACGACCCAAACCGATGGGCCGCAACGGGCACCCGGTACCTTACTCAACTGAGTACCAACGTAATGTATCTTTCTTATTACATCATCATATACGCGTGACATATTGGCCTAATAGGCCAACATGATCATTTATAAACTCAAAACATAGGCCGACAAGGCCGTACAATCTTTCACGTACACGACATATGTCTACAAGCCTCTAAGAGTACATAAATGTCATAAAGGTTGGGACAGGGCCCCGCCATACTAATCAGTACATGTCCTAATCATACTGACCACATAAGCAACTCGGGAGCAAATGGAGAGCACCACCACCTTCTGATCAGCTGATAGCCTACTTGGAGGACTCTCAACCTGTCTATCAGGACCTGCGGGCATGAAACGCAGAGTCCCCAGGCAAAAGGGACGTCAGTACAAATAATGTACCGAGCATGTAAGGAGTGAAAATTAGTAAATAATAGACCTGAGAGAAACATGGAGTAAAAGACTCGACATGTACGTCTGCATAGCTCTGTGAATCATTTCATTTTTATTACGTAATGCATATGCCTATAAATGTCATACCATGCATAGGTATATGTGTTCATAACATCATCAAGCCTCTGAGGGCATCCCATCATATCATTTCGGCCATTATGGGCAAATCATCAACGTATATCAGCTGATCAGGTGGTGGTGCGTATATAACGCCTTAACCTTTTCCCATATCCCATATAACTATAATATACATATATACGCGTATATAATGCCATCTGGTCATGGGTCAATGTTCATGTATAAATGAATGCAATGCATGAGAAGTATGCCAATAAAATCTGTCCGAATGTCATAAGACCATTATGCCTTTGATTAATATCATGAAATAAACTTTATCAACTTACGTATTTTCTGAGACCCATGAACATACGATAGAATAATAAGACTTGTGGGAGAATAAGAATATACACATCTCTAGCATTTCTACGAATATAGTAATTTATGGAAGTTGTGTATTTGCTCGTTTCATTTGTGTCGTATAGATCATGCCAAAAAGAAAGAAGGGATAGCCTTAATATACCTGAGTCGATTCTCTTGACAATCCTCTAACACCCATTAATTACAACAAAACACGGAACAAGGCATGTGAAAAGCTCGAAGCAATCACGTTGCTATGCAAAGAAAATCTTGGCCAAAACCTTTCCTTAAGAACTTAGCAACAATGTTGCTATCTGGAAAGTGAATTAATGTTGCTAGCGTTGGAATCCTTTATGTTCTGATTCAAGCATAATTCTCTTGATTTTTGAGAAGTATTTTACTAAGTGGGGGTGGTCCCCACTTGTGGCTTAGTTGGCCAAAACATTTTCCAAGTTTTGCCACATTTCATGTGAATTCAAGAGTCACATTTATATAAAGTCTTTGGCTGCCACGTTAATGGGGTTCAAACTTTATCCAAAATTATTATTAATCAACCACTAATCCCTTGATTAACTTAATAATCTTCCACTATCCAATAATTAATTAATTACCCATATAATTAATAATCATCTCAAATTACTTAAAATACTACTTAGTTTTAACACATCTTATACACCTGACTATTATGGTCATGTGGTACCTTGTATGACACTAGTCCATTAGCTTGGACCGTATATTATCCCAAAATGCCATCTTTGACGAAACTCATTTTCTTTGATTTGCTTATCCTTGCACCTTCACGAATTTACTCATTACTTGTCTGAAATAGCGTAGTACTTATAATCCCAAAATAATTCTCATTCCCGAACTTACGTCGATGAACTTACGAAGAAACTTCAATGTACGAAAATGCGGGATGTAACATCTCATTTCTGAGATTTCATTAATTTATTTGTGGCGTATTTTCACGTATGAAAATGTGGGGTATAACACGTGTACACGGGCGCTATGTGTGGCTTATGACCGGATTAGACCTTAGGCTATTAATAAGCCTTAATTTGAGAATATGCTTTATATGAAACATACTTAATCACTTGTGACTAAATGAAAATGATCATTATAATTTATCTAGCCGTAGTCATGGTTTATATGTTGAATACCCATCCACATTTTTAATATTTTCATGTCCTTTTGCACCTTGTTTATATATTATGAGCTTATATCTATGATAAAATTTTGGCATTATTATTTTTTGATAATTGTGGCACATGTAGACATGTTGGGCGGATTGATTTGGGTGTTAGCATGAGGTCTTTGCCGTGCAATTATGATTATAGTTATACGCGTGGGGCGAAATAAGGGTGGCATTTTATTGGGCTGCCCACATGGCGAAATAAGGGCGGTGATATGCGCATATGGCAAAATAAGGATGGCATTTATTATTATTTGCACATGCAGCGAAATGAGGGTGGCATTGTTGATGATGTTATGTGATGATTTGGGGGTGTTTCTCATGATATTGTTTATGTGATGAAACATTGTTGATATTTTGTTCATATGCTTGTTTCTTAAAAGTCTGTCTTGTATTTTTATGAGTTGTTATATGAATTTGACATGACTTCATATGCCTCCACTTCTATTTGATGATTTTTTGTCAGAGATGGATTCTTCTTTGTTATATGTTATCACATGTTCTAACAAGATTGTTGATATTGTTTTCCCTTACGCGTTATGTTACCAGTTATTGATACATTGCATAGGTTATAGGACTGGTGAGTATGATATGAATTGAACCTCGTCATACTTCATCGAGGTTAGTCTTGATATTTATAGGGTACCGATCGTAGTGTACTCATGCTATATGTCTGCATATTTTTGTGCAGATCTAGGTGTTGGAGGCATCGAATCTTGATAGCAAGAGCTTGCACGGTCGTGAGGATTCAAGATATAGCAGCATGTTGTTGCAGTCCCTTGGAGTCTCATCCTTTAGGTTGATAATGATAATTTTACATTCGAACAGAATATTATTTTGAATATTCCGCATGTATTCAGTTAAAGCTTATGACTCTGTACTACCTAGTTCTAGAGAGATGTATTGAGTATTGCCATTTTTGCCTATGTTAACTCTAGTTCCTCTTTTATACTAAACTTTATCTTATTGTATCATGTTTTGTTGAATTGATGTCGTTAATGGCTTACCTAGTCTTAAAGATTAAGTGCCATCACGACCCCTTTGATGGAATTTAGGTCGTGACAAGTTGGTATCAGAGCTATAGGTTCATAGGTTCTACGAGTCATGAGAAAGTTTAGTAGAGTCTTGTAGATCGGTACGAGACATCTGTACTTATGTTCGAGAGGCTACCGAACTGTTAGGAAACATCACCTTCTTCAATCCTTTATCGTGCCGATTTGTTATTCTGAAGTTTGAGTCATTACTCTTCTATTCTCTCACAGATGGTGAGAAAATGTTTTGTCGGGTCAGCTGAGAAGGCATCGGTGCCCCCTTTTAGAGCCGTGAGAGGCCTGGTGTCACTACCCCGAATTCCCACCATAGAAAGTCGTGATGGCAGCTAGTCTCTAATACTAGGTAAGCGTAATACACATTGCAAATTTAGCAGAAATAACGACAAAGATATTATATTAAACTGATAAATATCATAATAAAACTACAATAATCATAAAATCTCCAAAACCGTTGGTACAGAGTCATAAGCTCTACTAAAATATACTAAGAATCTCTAATACAATACTATTCGAAAGCAAAGAAACAGTCGCATAAGATCACTAGAAGTTGATTCCGAGGTCTGCGAGCGCCAAGCAGTTATACCTTGAAGTCTCCGAAGTGTCTAAATCAGTACACTAGCGTTCGGCACAGCAGAAATACCTGGATCTACAAAAAATGTGCAGAAGCATAACACGAGTACAACACAACACTATCCAGTAAGTATCAAGCCTAACTTCGGTAGAATAATGACGAGGTTAGATCAAGACACTTACTAGACATAGAAAACATGTGCAGAATATTAATATAATCTAACAACCGGGAAGTAAAGGCAATTAAATGACAATAACGCAATTTATCAATACAAAGCTGACAACAGAAATAAAAGCAACAATTGACAATAAAGAGAGTACATATGATAAAGACAACAAGTAACCAATTACAATCACAAATACGAATGGAATGAGGTAAGGGAACTAAACAATTACCATTCAAATCAACAAGCGTTTCCAATATAGAATGTACAATAAGAATTACACCTAGGTACCACACCTCATATTCACATTTCACAAATCACAATCACAATCTTTCTTATATCACTGTGTGAGCTTTGCATATATTGTTTAAAAAATATTTTTTTCCGAAATAGATTCACGCGCTTTAGCCCCCTTATCTCACTGTGTTGCTTCAAATAATTCCCTTACTAGCAATATGCGTATAAATCCCACCTTATATCGCTGCATGCACATCAATACTCACCTGCATACCACCGCATGCCTATCAATATCACAATACAATAATCAACTGGCACCACACGTGCCCATATGCCACAACATTGCCAAAATCAACAATACTCATGTCACCTCAACACATAGACCACGACTCAACCACAATGTGCACAAGAATCCCAACAACAACAAAATGAATTGGAATATAACTCAACAAGGAAGGATATTCTAATAATCAACAACTTTAACCAAAAAATATGTAAATAGCCCTCAACCACTACTACAATGAGCTCAACAATTTAAGGTATTTCAATGAAATGGCAACTTCAATAAAAATGCATAACATAGGTTCAGCAATAAAAGAGATGGCATGAAATAGCAATTACCAATAAATGCATGGGAACAACTCAACAATGGGTGAAGTAGCATGTAATAACAACTACTACTAAATTCATATAAGAGTAACCTCAACAAACGAAAATAGAATATGTAATAACAACTTCAATTAAAGCATGTATGCATAAACTTGACAACGGAAGAGAGAATAAATGATAACAACTTCAAATAAATACTTATATGTGACCTAGGAGTCTACATATAAGTCCGTGTACACACTCGTCACCTCATGTACACATCTTCCACATAATTCAAATAGTACAATTAAGCTCAATCCTCAGGGGTAGTTCCCCCACACAAAGTTAGGCAAGATGTTTACCTCAACTAGGCCAAATGAACACTCAAAATGGCTTTTTCCTTAAAATTTGCCTTCGCATGCCTCAAATCTAACAAAAAATGACTTAATATCATCGAACAATGCAAGAGAAACCAATTTCGATTAATAAAGCTCAGATCTTTACACAATTCACCTAAAGTCAAAAATTCAACCCCGGGACCGCCTTGTCAAAACCCGAGTCAAAGGTTAGATCTCGACTACCCATAACCATATGAATCCATATATGTGTTTTGTTTTAAAATCTGAGTCCAATGCGATTCTCAAATCGCAATTTTTCATATTTCAAAACATAGACAAAAGTTTCCAAAATTATCTTAGATTCTTATGAATTTGATATTAAATCTCATAAATAATCATGTAATATAATTGAAAATTGTTCAAAATCACTTACCCAATAGTTGTAGGTGAAATCCCTCCTCACAATTGCCTCCTACCGAGCCTAGGGTTCTAAATTACGAATAATGAAGTTATGTCCCGTATTTCAACTCTTTTGTTCAGCTGCAGGTCTCGCAAATGCAACCTGGGGTTCGCATTTGTGAACCTCGCAAATGCGAGATATCCATTGCAAAAGCGATGCTTGCAGATCCCAAGGGATGTCACAAATGCGACACTAACTTCGCATTTGCGAAGTCAGCCCCTTCGCAAAAGCGACCCATTTGATCTCATATGCGAAAAGTCCCAGCCCAGATCTTCTTTGCATTTGCGAGGCTGGCTTCGAAAATGCGAAGCATGCCATCCCACAACCCCTTTCGCAAATGCGATAATTTATTCGCAAAAGCGATAATTGCAAATGTGAACTGGTGCTCGCATTTGCGATAACTACAGCACCAGCACACCAGCTGGTGAGAAACCAACCAAAACCAATCCAAAACACGTCTGAAACTCACCCGAGCCCTTGGGACTCCAAACCGAACATCCACACAAGTCTAAAAATATCATACGAAATCTCTTGCATGATCAAAACTCTAAAATAACATGCGAAACCTCGAATCAGACATCAAAAATGTCACGACACAAAATCCAACTAGTCGTGATGGCACCTAACCCAACCCGCTAGGTAAGCCAAGTGATAGAAAACACAACTCAATTAAGATAACAAGAGTCAATAAACAAAATAACTGATCTTTCTATACAAAATCCCAAGTATTGGTAGTACAAGTTATGAGCTTCTAAAACTTAGAATTTATAAAGCTGGTACGTAATAAATACATCATTTGTTCAAAATATACATAAACATAATTTTAAATCTAAAGCTACCAAGAACAAGAGGCAGCTAAAATTGAAACGCAGGTACATCTTCAATACCAGCTCCCACCATACACAGCAACATCACCTATAAAATCTCCACGCAAGATGCAGAAGTGTAGTATGAGTACAACTGATCCCATGTACTCAATAAATAACAAACCTAACCTTAGGTTGAAGTAGTGACGAGCTCAAAAAATGGTCAGATTCCAATACCAATAGCCAAAAATAACTCGTAATAATATAATGAAGGCAGTACAAGTAATAATCTAAATGAAGTTATGCTCAGCTCGTTCACAGTTACGGAAAAGTAGACATGCTTTTCAGGTATAATAATAAAGCCCAAATGTTTCAGCAAAATCACCAAAATATGAGTATATCAGAAAAACTGTGATTTTTTCCAAACTTTCAACAATAGATAAGACATTTTATTATCATATAGCATGAGAAAAGTACATCTCTACGCCTACATGTCAATATGCATGTCAAGTCATCAATTATCATATACCATCTAGCATGAGGAATATATATCTCAATGCCTACATGTCAAATGTACCTGTCAAATTATGAATGTCACAATACCGTCTAGCGTGAGAAAAAGCCATCTCTATGCCTACATGCCAAGTATACATGCCAAATGAATGCTTTCACGGTGATATTCTCAGGTACTTTCACCCTCAACATACTCATTGTCTATCTCAGTTGCCCACTTCATCACACACACAATCACTCAGCACTGTACGGGTGCCCGACTCATAAGTCTCTCACCAAAGCACGTGTAAATATATCACTGTGCCTGCTCACTACTGGTATGTCAGACTCCGGAGGGTCGGATCCTGCCCAAGCGCTAATCAAAAGACTATAAGGCCTACTACGGCGTACAACCTGATCCATATTAATAATAAAGACAATAATGCCTAATGCGTCGAGCATCCCAATCTATAATAATATTAATAATAATAAAGCGAGTATCGCCTACTGCGGCGTGCAGCCCAATCCACAACAACACTCTTAACTCGGCTCTACGGCCCATCTCAGTCATTGCCCTCTCAAGTCTCATGGGCCCACAATATCATACCACTCAGCCCAACAACTCCATATAAGAAAAACAACAATGATAACATGTGATGTAACAGTGAATGATGAACAGAGACTGAGATATGATATGCAAATGAAGAATCATGACTGAGTATATAATTAAAGATAGAGCAGATAACTCAAAACAACACAAATAGCCTCATTAGGTCTCAACCAAATAAGCACATAGCCTAAATATGATCTCTAACATGAATCACAGCTAAATTACTCTAAAAAGTAGGAATTACACGAATAGAACAAGATATGACAGCAAAATAAGTCCGGTCATAGTCAATTAGTCAACTTGAATCATGATTACCCCGGTGTACGCCCACACGCTCGTCACCTAGTATGTGCATCACCCGCAATACATCTCTTATAATATAGTTCCCAGGGTTAAATACCTGCAAATCCAAGTTTAGATATGTTAGTTACCTTGAATAAACAAAATGCAATACCGAGCAAGCCAAACAATACTCTAAAAATGCCGCCCGCACAAATAAACCTCTGAACAGCTCAAACAAGACAAAAGCAACTCCAAATCATCAACTAATGCCAAAGAAAACAAACTCAAACGATAAAGGTTGAATCATTAATCAAAAGTCCAAAGTCAACGAAAACGTCAAACCCGGGCCCGTACCTCCGAACCTGACAAAACTCACAAACTCCGATAACCCATTCAATTACGAGTCTAGCCCTACTAATATCACCCAAATTCGACTCCGAATCGATGTTCAAATCTCAAAAATTCACTTTAGAATAGTTTAGACAAAACCCCCCAATTTCTATTTAAAATCCATAATCCAAATGCCAAAATCGAAGATAAATTCATAAAATATAATCAAAACCAAGTAGAAAACACTCACTCCAATCAATGTGGTGAACATTGCCTCCAAAATCTCCCAAATCCGAGCTCCATAGCTCAAAATATGATAAAATGGCAAGACCTTCAAAATAGAGTACATTATACACTGTTCCAGAGGTATCCTTCACGAATGCGGAAGAAGCCTCGCGTTCGCGAAGCATGAAATCAGCCGACCACAAAATTTCCCTTTGTGTTCTCGGAACAGGCATCACGAACGCGATGCACAACAGAAACAAACCTTCACGACGCGGCATTGACAACACGAACGCGATGACTGACTTCCAGCTCCTAGCTCTACTAAGCGTATGCGTGACACAAGTCGTGAATGCGGATAACAATCAACTCACCCTTTCGCTAACCTGTTCCATATGTCGCGTCCGACATGAAAAAATCCACCAGTAGATCAAAACACTCTTCGCGATCGCAAAGAACACCAGGGGCACCAGATAACAGCATAAACCAGCAATGCATGCAAACTCCAAAATGGTCCGAAATCAATCCGAAATACACCCGAGCCCCTCGGTACCCCGTCCAAACATACCAATAAGTCCGATAACATGACACGGACTTACTCGAGGCATCAAATCATGCATAACAACATCAAAACCACAAATCGCACCTCAAATCAAACTTAATGAATATTTGAACTTTCAACTTCCAAATTCGTGATGAACCATATCAAATCAACTCGGAATGACCTCAAATTTTGCACATAAGTCCAAAATGACATAACGAAGATATTTCAATTCCCGGAACCGCAATAAAGATATGATATCATCAAGGTCAATGCCCGGTCAAACTTATGAACATCCAAAACCTTCAAATTGCCAGCTTTCACCAAATAGTGCTGAAACCTTCTAGAAATATCTAAATGCAAAATCGGGCATTCGCCCCAGTTCAAAATCACCATACGGATCTAAATGAACCATCAACACTTTGATCCTAGATCAAATACTCAAAAGTCAACTTGGTCAACTCTTCCAACTTAAAGCTTCCTAGTTAAGAATCATTCTTCTGAATCAATCCTGAATCACTTGAAAACCAAAACTGACGATTCACACAAGTCATAATATATCATATGAAGCTACTCAAGGTGTAAAATATCTGAACGGAATGCAAATGCTCAAAACGACCGGTTGGGTCATTACAAAAATGCATTAAATTCAAAAGGAGACTCAAGAATATCTAGAATCACAACCAAGAGGCCGAATCCTATCAAACCACTCCGAATGACACCAAATTTTGCAGATAAGTTACAAATAAAAAAATGGACCTATTCCAAGTCCCAAAATCAAATTCCAGACCCGATAACAATAAAGTCAACCTACGATCAAACTTAAGAAAATTTCTAAACCTCAAATTTCCAACTTTCGACAAAACAAGTCAAATGAACATAGGGACCTCTGAATTCAAATTCAGGAATACGCCCAAGTCTAAAATCACGATACGAACCTATCGGAGTCATCAAAATAACGTTCAAGGGTCATTTTCACAAAAGTCAAACCTAGGTCAACATTTCCAACTTAAGCTTCTAAATCAAGAACTAAAGGGTCCAAATCATTCCAGAACTATCCCGAAATAAAACTAACCATCTCCGCAAGTCATAAAACCATAAATACACATACTGGAAGCTTCAAAAGGGGAAATATGGCTCAAATACACAAAACGACCGGTTGGTCGTTATATTCTCCCCATCTTACAATAAATGTTTGTCCTCGAACGTGTATAGATACATACCTAAAGTGAAAAAAAGGTTATGATAAGCATCGCAGCGAGCCTGGCCTCCCCCTCTAGGGTGACCTCTACCTGCCTGACCTCCACCCCTAGCTGGCGATGCCGGTGGAGCAGCAACTGGAGTAGAAACCATGGCCTGTTAACCCTTTGGACCCTGTGGAATCCATGGAACTAAACAATAACCGTTCAAATCAACAAGCCTTTCTACTATAGAATGTATAACAAAAATTACACTGTGTTACCACACCTCATATTTACATTTCACAAATCACAATCACAATCTTCCTTATATCGTCGTGTGAGCCTTGCATATATTTGTTTTAAAATATTCTTTTCAAAATAACTTCACGCGCTTTAGCCGCCTTATCTCACCGTGTGTCTTCAAGTAGTTTCCTTACTAGCCACACACGTATAAATCCCACCTTATCTTTGTTGCATGCGCATCAATACCCGCCCTTATAATGCCACATGCATATCAATATCACAATAAATTAATCAACTTGCACCGCACGTGCCCGTATGCTACAACATGGCCAAAATCAACAATACCAATGTCGCCTCAATACATAGCCTAGGGCTCAACCACAATGTGCACAAGAATCTCAATAACAATAAAATTAATTGAAAAATAACTCAACAATGAAAGATATTCCAGTAATCATCAACTTCAACCACAAAACCTGTTAATAGCCTTCAACCACTACTACTACTACAATGAGCTGAACAATTAAAGGTATTTCCATGAAATGTCAACTTCAATTAAAATGCATAACAAGGTTCCGCAATAAAAGAGATCGAATAAAATAACAACTACTAATAATTGCATGAGAATAACTCAACAATAGATGAAATAGCATGTAATAACAACTACTAGTAAATGCATATAAGAGTAACCTCGACAAAGGAAAATAGAACATGTAATAAAAAATTTAATTAAAGCACGTAAGAATAAATTTGACAAGAAAAGAGAGAACAAATAATAACAACTTCAATTAAATGCTTATAAGTGACCTAAGAGTCTAAAGATGTCAATTTTTCACATATAAGCCCGTGTACACACTCGTCACCTGATGTACACGTCTTCAAAATAATTCAAATAGTATAATTAAGTCCAATCCTAAGGGGTAGTTCCATCACACAAAGTTAGGCAAGATACATACCTCAACTACGCCAAATCAACACTCAAAATGGCTTTTCCCTTAATATTCGCCTCTGTACGGCTCAAATCTAACCAAAAATGACTTAATGTCATAAAAATGCAAGAGAAACCAATTTCGATTAATAAAGCTAAGATCTATACACAATTCCCCAAAACTCAATACAGGCCCACCTGGTAAAAACTCAAGTCCAAGGGTAGATCTCAACTACCCATAACCCTACGAATCCATATATATGTTTTGTTTTCAAATCCGAGTCCAATTTGACTCTCAAATCGCAATTTTTTATTTTTCAAAACATAAACAAAATTTCCCAAACTTTCTCTTAGATTCTCATAAATTAATGTCAAATCTCATAAATAATCAAGTAATATAATTGAAAACTAATTAAAATCACATACCCAATAGTTGTAGGTGACAACCCATCATCAAAATCGTCTTCTACCAAGTCTAGGGTTCTAAAATATGAATAATAAAGCTAAGTCCCGTATTTCAGCTCTTTTGTTCAGTTGCAGGTCTCGCAAATGTGACTTGGGGTTTGCATTTGCGAACCCAGCAAATGTGAGATATCTATCACAAAAGCGATGCCTGTAGATCGCAGGGGATGCCCCAAATGCTGCAGTGACTTCGTATTTGCGAAGTCAGCTCCTGCACAAAAGTGACCCATTTGATCTCATATGCAAATAGTCCCAGCTCAGGTCCCCTTCGCATTTGTGAGGCTGGCTTCGGAAATATGAAGCTTGCCAGCCCACAACCCCTTCGAAAATGTGATAATTTATTCGCGAAAGAGATGATCGCAAATGAGAACCGATGCTCGCATTTGCGATAAATGCAGCACCGGCACACGAGCTGTTGAGAAACAAGCCAAAACAATCTGAAACACGTCTGAAAGTCACCCAAGCCCTCGAGGCTCCACACCAAACATCCACACAAGTGTAAAAATATCATACGAACTCGCACACATGATCAAAATACAAAAATAACATCTAGAACCATGAATCGGATATCAAAACACATAAAATTCAAAAGGAAACTCAAGAATCTCTAGAATCATAACCAAGCGCCCGAATCTTATCAAACCAACTCCAAATGACACCAAATTTTACAGACAAGTTCCAAAGAGTAAAACTGTCCTATTCCAAGTACCCAAACCAACTTTAGGACCCAATATCCATAAATTCAACTTACGGTCAAACTTCAGGAAATTTCTAAACCTTAAATTGCTAACTTTCGGCAAAACGAGTCAAATCAACCTAAGGACCTATAAATTTAATTTCGACCATACGCATAAGTCCAAAATCATGATACCAACCTATTGGAGCCATCAAAACACCATTCCGTGGTTGTATTCACAAAAGTCAAACCTAGGTCAACATTTCCAACTTAAGCTTCTAAACCAAGAACCAAAGGGTCCAAATCATTCCAAAACTTCTCCGAAACAAAACCAACCATCCCCGAAAGTCATAAAATCACAGATACACAGACAGGAAGCTTCAAAAGGGGAAATAGGGCTAAAATACACAAAATAACCGGTTAGGTCGTTACACTTAGGCCGAGGTAGATCCCGAGGTGGGGCATGTTTTGCCACCTTCTATAGAAGTATATGTGGAGCCACCAGTAGATACAGTTGAAGATCAAGAACCCTAACATGTTGAGCATGCACCGGAGGAGCCTATTGCTACACTGAGGCTTCAGGAGACTTTGGCACACTTCATGAGTATGTTTGGGAATTTGGTCTGGGCAGGGTTGATTCTAGTTGAACCAACAACTTCACATTCTAGGGGAGGAGCTCAGACTTATGCCACCTATACACAAGAGCAGCTGGCTCATGCTTATTAGACATCGGGTGTTGTGCCGGTGTAACCAATAGTTGCAGTTCAGCCCGAGGTAGGGCCAGTTGTGTCGGCTTAGGAGTATAAGAGATTGGAGAGGTTTTAGAAATTTCATCCTCCCTAGTTAAGTGGAGGGGCTTTTGAGGATGTACATGGTTTCTTGTATCAATGTCATCGCATTCTACGTTCCATGGGTTTGGTGGAGCCTAGCTGGGTCAACCTTACTACTTTTCAGTTAATAGGACCGACATAGCTGGGTCGACCTTACTACTTTTCAGTTGACGGAACCGACATATAGATGGTAGAATACTTATGAGGCGAGTAGGCCATTCGTCGTAGCACCACTTACATGGTCCCAGTTCTCCGATCTTTTCTTGAGGGAGTATGTTCCACAGAGCCGTAGAGATGAGTTGCGCAACAAGTTTGAGCATTTGCACTAGGGAGTATGACTGTGTGCAAGTATACTATGAGGTTTACAAAGTTATCTTGTCATGCATCTTCCTTGGTCTCCACTAATAGATAGAGTATGTAGATTTATTGAGGGACTCGCCTACAACCTCAGATTTGGGATAGCACGAGAGATTGAGACGGAGACCGCATTTCATCAGGTTATGGAGATTTCTAGGTGGGTAGAGCGTATATACATGAAGAAGAGGTTGGATATGGAGGATAAGAAGCCTTGTGATTTTGCAGGAGTTAGTGGCTCCTACTCTAGGGAAAAGGTCTATCATGGCAGAGGTCCTCTCAGTCGACCAGTTCCTCTGCACTTAAGGTTTCCTATAGTGCTCTAGCTAGCCATGGATTTCAGAGCCCTCATACCTGACATCCTTCTTTCAACACAACATCTTCATGGGGTTCCTATAGCAATTATTCCAGTTATCCAGGGCAGACTCAAAACCAGCAGCCACATCACAGAGAGGTTATTTTGAGTATGGTGATAATAGGTACATTGTGAGAGATTGTTCTAGACTTCGGATGGGTAGACCTCAACATGGTGCTTAGGCTATATTTCCCGCTCCAATTGCTGCTCCACCTGCATCGCCAGCTAGAGGTGGAGGACATGCAGGTAGAAGTTATCCTAGAGGAGGAGGCCAAGGTCGTTGTTATACTTTCCCTAGTAGGACTGAGGAAGTTGCATCAGATGCAGTTATTACAGGTATCATTCCGGTCTGTCATAGAGATGCATCCGTTTTATTTGATTCGGGTTATTCGTATGTGTCATCATATTTTATTTCATATTTGGATTTGTCTCGTGATTCTATGGATACTCATATTTATGTGTCTACACCTGTTGGGATTTCTATTGTGGTGTACCATGTCTATTATTCTTGTTTGGTCACAATTGGGAGCTACGAGACTAGGGTTGATCTTCTGTTGCTTAATATGGTAGCTTTTGATGTAATGTTGGGTATGTATTGGTTATCATTGTACCACGCTATTCTTGATTGCAATGCTAAGAGAAAGTTGTTGGCAATGCTAGGGTTTCCAAGGTTGTAATGAAGAGGTTCATTGCGGCATATTCCTAATAGAGTGGTTTCCTTTTTGAAGGCTCAACGTATGGTTAAGAAGGGATGTTTGGTAGACTTAGCCTTCGTGAGTGATGTCACTACTGATACACCCATGATTAATTTACTCCCTATGGTGAGGGAGTTTTTAGATGTATTCCCTGCAGACCTACCAGGCATGCCACTCGATACAGATATTGATATTGGTATTGATCAAACACCGGGAACTCGTCCTATATCTATTACACTGTACTGCATGGCTCCAGTAAAGTTGAAGGAATTAAAGGAACAATTGCAGGAATTGCTAGATAAAGGTTTGATCAGATAGAGTTTATCACTTTGGGGTGCTCCAATTCTATTTGTGAAAAAGAAAGACGGTTTCATGAGAATATGCATTGACTGCAGGCAATTGAACAAGGTTACTATCAAGAACAAGTACCCACTGCTATGTATTTATGATTTATTTGATCAGCTTCAGGGTGCTATGGTATTCTCGAAAATTGACTTGGGGTCGGGGTAACATCAGTTAATGATCAGGGCTTCGGACATCCCTAAGATAGTTTTCTGGACTCGTTATGGGCATTATGAGTTCTTGGTGATGTCTTTTGGGCTGACCAATGCCCAGTAAATTTCATGCATTTGATGAAAAACGTATTTCAGTGATATGTGAATTTTTCCCCCTGTGTTCATTGATGATATATTGGTATATTCCCGTAGTAGGAAGGATCACAAGAAGCATTTGAAAATTGTGATTCAGAAACTAAGGGAGAAGAAGCTATATGCTAAGTTTTCCAAGTGTGAGTTTTGGTTAGATTTGGTAGCAGTCTTGGGCCACGTGGTGTCTACTGAGGGGATTAAGGTGGATCCGAAGAATATTGAAGCAGTTCAGAGTTGGCCCAAGCCTTCTACCACTACAGATATCTAGAGCTTCCTAGGGTTGACTGGGTATTATCGTCGTTTTGTGGAGAGATTTTCATCTATATGATCCCCATTGATTAAGTTGACCTAGAAAGGTGCCCCATTCATGTGGTCTGACGAGTGAGAAGAGATTTCAGAAGCTCAAGATTGCCTTGACTACAACTCTAATTTTGGTTTTGCCTTCAGGATTAGGCTCATATATAGTCTATTGTGATACTATGCGGGTTTGCATTGGGTGTGTGTTGATGGAGGATGGTAGGGTAATTTTCTATGCTTCACGATAGTTGAAGCCCCATGAGACGAACTACCCAGTACATGATTTGTAGTTAGCAGCTACTGTACATGCTCTCAAGAATTAGAGGCACTACATATATGACGTGTCTTGTGAGGTGTATACAGCTCACTAGAGGCTTTAAAATCTATTTAAGAAAAAAAATTTAACTTGAGGCAATAGAGGTGGTTGGAGCTGTTGAAGGACAACGATATTACCATTCTTTATCATCCAAGGAAGGCCAATATAATGGCTGACACATTATGTAGGAAGGTAGAGAGTATCGGGAGTCATTCTTTTATTCTAGCAGGGGAGAAACTATTAGCTATGGATGTTCAAGCTTTGGCCAACAAGTTTGTGAGGTTGGATATTTCGGATCCTAGTAAAGTTCTTTCTTGTGTTGTATCTTAATCGTCCTTGTTTGAGCGTATCAAGGAATATTAGTATGATGATCCCCACTTGCTTGTCCTTAAGGACACAGTGCAATATAGTGATGCTAAGGAGGTGACTATTGGTAATGATGGGGGTATTGAGGTTTTAGGGTCGGTTCTGTGTTTTAATATGGAGGGGTTGCGATAGTTGATTCTTGAGGAGGCTCATAGTTTGAGATATTCTATTCATCCAGGTGTTGCATAGATGTACCGTGATTTGAAGCAGCATTATTGGTGGCGTAGGATAAGGAAGGACATTGTGGAGCATGTTGCGCGGTGTTTGAACTTTCAGCAGGTTAACCATAAGCACTAGAGACTGGGTGGTTTGCTTCAGAGGCTAGATATTCCGGAGTGGAAGTGGGAGCGTATCACTATGTATTTTTTGGTTGGGCTGCCACAGACCTTAAGGAGATTTGATGTTGTGTGGGTTATTGTGGATAGATTGACCGAGTCCGCACATTTTATTCTGGTCATGACTTCCTACACTTCTGAGCAGATGGCTCAGATTTATCTTAGAGAGATTTTTCACCTGCATGGTGTGCCTGTGTCTATAATCTCATATCGAGGCACTCAGCTTACATCGCATTTTTGGAGAGCCATGCAATGTTAGTTGGGCACGCAGGTTGACTTGAATACCGCGTTTCACCCTCGGACGGATGAGCAGTCTGAGCGGATCATTCAAATATTAGAGGATATGTTGAGAGCCTGCGTAATTAAGTTTGGAGGTTAATGGGACCAGCTTCTACCGTTAGCAGAGCTCGCCTATAACAGCAACTACTAGTAGATCATCCGTATGGCTCCGTATAAGGCCTTATATGGGAGGCGATGTCGTTTCCTAGTTGGTTGGTTTGAGCCTGCAAGGCTAGGCTATTGGGCACAGATTTGTTTTGTGATGATTCGAAAAAGGTAAAACTGATTCATGAGCGGCTTTGTGCAGCCCAGTCCAAGCAAAAACGTTATGCTGGTAAGAAGGCTCATCATATGGCATTCATGGTGGTGAGAAGGTTCAACTCAAAGTTTCTCCCATGAAGGGCCAGAAGTACTATGAGGATCCATCACATGTGTTGGATTTCAGCTCGGTGCAGTTGGCCAAGGATTTGACTTATGTTGAGGAGCCAGTGGCCATTTTAGTTAGGCAGGCTCGAAAGCTAAGGTCGAAGAATATTGCATCAGTAAAGGTTCAGTGGAGAGGTCAACCAGTCCAGGAGGCGAGTCGGGAGACCGATCATGATATGCGGAGCAGATATCCCCATCTTTTGATATCCCAGGTATGAATCTAAACTCATTCAAGGACGAACGTTTGTTTAAGAGGGGGAGATGTAACAACCCAACTGGCCATTTTGTTTATTTGGGCCTCGTTCCCCTATTTGATACATCTTGTATGCTTATTTGGCATTTTGTCACTTACGGGGATAGTTGGTTTAGTTTCGAGAAGATTTTTGAATGAATTGGAACACTTAGTTTCATGGTTGGAAGCTTAAGTTATAAGAGTTGACCAAGGTTTGACATTTGTGTAGAAGACCCTGAATGGTGTTTTGATGGTTCTAATAGGTTTGTATGGTGATTTTGGACTTAGCCTTATGTCCAAAATTGGATTTCGATGTTCATAGGTTGATTTGGCTATAATTGGCGAAAGTGCAAATTTGAAAGTTTGGAAGCTCATAGGTTCGACCGCGAGTTGACTTTCAGGTTATCGAGGTCGGATTATTATTCTAGAAGTTGTAATAGGTTCATTATGTCATTTGGAACTTGTCTGCAAAATTTGGGATTATTCCGAGTTGGCTAGACGTGGTTCGATATGAGTTTTGGAAGTTTGAAAGTTGATTAGTTCATTAAACTTGAATTGAGGTGCGATTCATACTTTTTATATTATTTTATATGATTTGGGACCTCAAGCAGGTTTGTGGTATTATTTGGGACTGATTGGTGTGGTTGGATGGGGTCCCGGGGACCTCGGGTAAGCTTCAGATCATTTTGACCTTGTTTTGCAGTTTTGTTACTGGCATTTTCCCATCTGCGAGGTTTTATTCGCACGTGCAAGTCTGCAGATGTGGACAAGGGGGCCGCAGATGTGAAAGGGAAGTGCAAGACAACAGTGTCCGTAGGTGCAGAACATTAGACGTAGGTGCGCTAGTTTGGACACAGAAACGAGAATAACTTCGCAGAAGCGGATGGTTGGGGAGTCAATGAACTTTGCAGATTTGAGTGTGGGCTCGCCGAAGCTGTTACACCCCATATTTTCGTACGTAAGAGTACATCGTAAGTCAATTTATGTAAGCTCAGAAAAGAGATCGTCTTTGAAAGTACATAAAGTAAGTTAATCATGTTGCCTTGGAGGTTACAAATCTTTAAGATCATAGATGACAACTACCAAGAGGGTTGAAAGGCTTAGGAGCTAAGCAAATTGAAGAAAATAAGTTTCGTCGAATGTCGATAAGTTGGGAATGTTATAACGTGTACTTTTGGGGTAATACTAGGGTTCTTAACATGATAAAGAGGTTATGTTATGAGTTATTTTAGTTGTATGATAGTCGTGTGTTACATTTTGAAGTGAAGCGAGTTTTGGAACAAAAGTTGGCAAAGGTCATCACAAGTTACATTCATAATGTGATGAATATTAGGTCAAATGTAGCAGAGCTTTTCTCCTAATATACTTGGAATTACAGGATTATCCATATATTAAATTGGAGATCTACGAGTCTATTTCTAACTCATTAAACCGTTCGTCGATACGACATCGGAGTAAAGAGATAGTTGCAGTTTCGCAAGACTACGCAGACTGTATATGCGACAAGTAGGTGGGTCACTAAAGCTTTTTGAGAAATACCTTTCATGTGTTATATGAGGTCTTTTGGGGACATATTATATACAAAATTGAAGGTATTGTAATGTAGTTTCCAACTCTTTTAACAGTTTGTTCATACGACATACAGATAAAATGATAGAAGCATTGGAAGAAGGGCCAATGCTAGAGTGCCAAGTAGCACCTTTTTGACTTTTCAACAAAATGGATATTTATATCCCTTATGTCGTCTCTTTCTTCATTTTTCCAGAACCTAGGACCAAATAAGACCCATAACCTTACCCTTAATCTCTCTACAAGGGTTTCAAAGTAGATTAACATCCTGGGTACAAAATCAAGAAGCAATAACATTAGAACGATCCCTACGACGTAAGTATCGCTATATCGCCTCTCTTTTTCTTTGTAGTTTGAGTTCTGGAAGGTATTTAATAGTTACGCAAATGCCTAATATCTGTATTTAAGATTTTAGATATCGAGGAAGGTTGATAAATTTGTTTCCTAATAGTTAGAACTCACAGGATGGTGATCGGAAGCCGTGAGTTTGAGTTATTCGACTTGTAGTGGATTGTTTTGTGTGCCATTTCATGTTGTTTTTGGGCTGTCTATTTTGATACTATTTAATGAAGATTTTGAGGATAAATTGTGTGGAGAAACACCACATAATGGCAAAATAGTGGATTAGTCGTTCTTTGTAATATTTTCGAGCTATTTGACACTACTATAGTTGTCGTTTTGGGAATGAAATGATTGGGGTGTGTTGGACTGTTGTAAGCTAAATATAACATAGATTTCGACTTTAATCCAATAGTGGAGGTAATTATATGGCGTTCTTGCATGTGCTTAAGGTTATATTGACGTTGATTAAGTTAAATGGACGGGCTAGACATGAACTAGTGAATAAAGTTGGTAATGGAGGATAGTTGGAGTTGTGGATTATTTTCTTTGTTATAAATATATGGTATAAGGCTGGAATCATTGATGAATGACTTCATTATCATGTTAGTGATACTTTTAAGTTAAATTAAGAAGTCTATAAGGGGTGATATGGGGTATACAAGTTTCAATCGGAGCTTGCCGCTTGTCGTGAAGTAGTTGTGACTTGTTGTTGTTATATGTTGTCTTGTTATTGATAATTATGAATTGCTGGATTACTCTGGTCATTTTTGTTGGTATATGGTATTGGAGGAGGCTCTTGTTATAGGGGAGATTCTGCCCAAATTTACATAAGCAAGCTACTAGTTTAAGTTGCGGACTTAGCCTTTACTCAACACTGATTTTGAATCTCTTTATGCTATGGTAGATTGAGTTGAGTTGCTTGAAGAATTGGTTGGACTGTATTAAGGATTCAATGGAGTTAAGGTGTGTTAAGACTATCCCTTCTCTCCTTTTGGCATGATCCATATGATACAACGAAACGAGCAACCACGCAACTTTCATAAATGATTATATTTTTAGAAGTACTAGGGTTGCCTTTATTCTTGATTCCCAATATGTCCTACTATCATATCGTCTGTTCATGGGTCTCATGACATTCCGAGAGATCTTATTAACTTACTTCATTATGCATTGCATTCATTTATACATGTATATTAACCTATGACCAGATGGTGTTATATACACGCATAATATATGTATTCGGGGTATGGGGAAAGGTTATGGCATTATATACGCACCAAGACCTGATCAGCTGGTATACGTTGATGATTTCGCTCACAGAGGCCGAAATGATATGATGGGATGCCCTTAGAGGCTTAATGATGTTATGTACGCACACACCTATGCATGATGTGATATTTATACGCATATGCATAACATTATAAATGTTTCATGATTCATAGAGCTATTTAGACTTACAGGTCGAGTTCCTTACTCCCTGTTTCTTTCATGTCTTTTATATACTGCTTTCATGCCTTACATACTCTGTACTTTATTTGTACTAACATCCTTTTTTCCTGGGGACGCTGCGTTTCATGCCCGCAGGTCCCGAGAGACAGGTTGAGAGTCCTCCTAGTAGGATATCAGTTCAGCGAAAGGTGTTGGTGCACTCCACTTGCTCCGGAGTTGCCTATTTGGTCAGTATATTTGGACATGTATTGATTAGTATGGCGGAGCCCTGTCTCAATCTTTATGATGTTTATGCACTCTTAGAGACTTGTAGACATATCTAATGTATATGGATACTTGTATGGCCTTGTCGGCCTATGTTTTGAATGTACAAATGATCATGTAGGCCTTATAGGCCTGTATGTCACATGTATAAATTTGTATTTCATGTTGGGTCATCTTATGTTGAATATTCCCTTATGTTTTATTCTAGTTATATCATAACGGCCCTTCTGGGCCATTTACCCATGATGGTATAATAAGAAATATGTGTTACGTTGGTGCTCGGTTAGGTAAGGCACCGGGTGCCTATCGTGGCCCATCGGTTTGGGTCGTGACAAAAGTGGTATCAGAGCAGTTCTGTCCTAGGGAGTCTACAAGCCGTGTCTAGTAGAGTCTTGTTTATGGGTGTGTTGTGCACCATACTTATAAGTAGGAGGCTTCAGGGAATTTAGGATTGTCACTCGTTCTTCTTACTCTAGATCATGTGGTAGAGCTCAGTTTTAAGAATTCAAACTCCTAAATTCTATTTTATTCGTAATACAACGATACCTACATCCAGAAAGACAGTTGGTTAGAGATTGAATGTGGCTGTGGAAGAGTTGAGTCAGAGAAACTCGATTTCGCATCATGCTTATGATGAGTAAATGTAAGGTATTCAGCAGATCATGTGTGTACTAAGACATGTAAGCTTCTTGATAAGGAGTATTAAGGCATGAATATCTATCCACCTTATGGTAAAAAGCAACAAGAGAATCAGAAGGTAGATACAAGTTTCAAAAAATAAAAGAAGCAAGGTGAAGAAGGATACGAGGTACCCAGTTGGTGAAGATTATCAGTATTTACAAATCAGGCAGAGAAATATAAACATTCTGAGTTACTTTTAATACTAACAGAGATATATACAATTGATTACACCTATCTCAATTATGCCCTATGGGAGCTAACAGATATTGGTTAAGAGACGGATGGGATATGAGGATCCAGTTGGGGTTAGAGTAACCCAAAATTGTGGATGGATTGTTATCATTAGCTCACATTTTCGAAGGATATTGCAAACGTGGTAATAGTTCTCCTTGTGAGATACCTAGATGGTGCAATTTAGAGTAGTACAGTCAGATATGAACACTAGAATGTTCATAAATTTCAAAAGATAGGCAGTGGAATCCTAGAAGGGATAAATATTTTACCTTAGTATGACTCCCGTCTCTAGAAAAAAAGGAGAGAGAATGTTAGGCGTCCCGAAGAGCCAGTGAGATGAAGCGAGGGGAGCTATAAGTGAAAGAATGTTTTGTTGAAATTTTCAGAATAAAGTGATAGACAAAAATATTAGCAGGAGAATAGAAAGAGAGTAAATGAAGCATTATGAGTAAGATGTGATAAATGGATGATAACGGTAAATCAAAATATGACAGGATTACAGATTCTATAGTCAAGTGAAGAAAAAGACAGGAGGTGATAGGCCTTGAGACAATAAAAGAGTATAAGCCATAAAGTCATGTCCCCATTTTGAGAAATGAGTTGGTGACTCGTACGTGATTACCAGAAGGACAGTTAGACCCCCGGAGTAATAGATATTAGTATGGGCTAGTAAATAAGATAAACTGAACATGAATTCGGGACCGAAGGATTTGATAATAGTCGACATCATGAGAATTTCAGAGAACGCGTTCCGGCGATAATAGATTGGACAACAGAAGAATAATCTTTAAAGGTCATTTAGGAAGACGCTTCCCTAAAGCAAGCACTGTGAGAAGAGTTAAGCTTAAGGGACTAAGTGTGCCAGTTACACTAGGTGTCACCCTCGTGCGTTAAAAAATTCAGTTATCCTTATTACAGAAGGGTTACCGCAGGATGAGTAAGATGTCAGTGAAGATGTGAAAAAACGCCAAAGATGATGAGGCGAAAGGAATGATATTGCATTTATTCAGATCCCACGGATATGTTACGACTCCAGAACATTATGCAAGAACGACATCGGGGAGAGGAAGTAAGGGTTTCCGCCAGGGATGTTATTGATAAATAAGTGTGAATAAACACTTGATACATAAGGAGCCAATGCGAGAGGTAAGTTCAAACAAAGTATATATCCCAAGGGAGATTACGCGGAATATAGATATGAGAATAGACCAAAGAGTAGTTAGTAGTTGATTCACGAAAAGTCTAGTTATGGCTAGACAAGAGGATACAGACAAATCAGTAGATTGTACAAGATAAACATAGTGAAACCCAGCATAGGGAATTCAATCTCGCAAATATGATGACATCGTGATCCTTGAGAAATATTCAGATAGGAGTTGGGGTTGTTAAAAGTACCGTATAAGTGTTGCGAAAATAAAAGACGGTGCCATTGAGAAGACAGTCAAAAATTTCAGTTCGGAAGCAACCCTACAAGCACAAGGGCATAGAGGTAAGTAACTAAGGATAATTATAGGCGAGTAAGAACATCAAAAATTCTTGCGGGTATACGATGTAATAAGCTCGCAACTGTACAGGAGTCAAAGGGTCTCCCTTAAGTACTACAAAGAAAGACTAGCTGGGGAAAGGAAGAAGGCTTCAACTTAAGCATAATGACATAAAGAAGAAATGGTCTTGTAACAACAATCTCACTACAACATTGCATGCACTCCATAAGAAAGTGGCACCTATCGTGGCTAATGAACGGGAAGAAGAAAAAAATCAAAAGGTGATATTTGAGATCATATGAGTTACAGGAAATTCCAGTATTCGTAGGCAATGAGATAAGCCATGTATTCATGCAACAAGTGGCAGAACGACGAGTAAAAGTAATTGCTTATGTTTAAAGGCAACTAAGAAAGCACGAAAGGAAATCTATCGTGCTAGCAAGTTAAAGGAAGGTTGCGAGTAGTATGAATAGATATGTGTAGGTCGCAAGCTAAAGTATCATAGTGCGACAATGGTTTAGGTAGATATGAGTAAGGATAAGTAAAGATGAGTGAGAAAGTGACAAGAATAGGTAAGGCCTCGGGATTAAGCCCATCAAAATAAGAGAGTTGATGGTTTCCGTAAGTTATAGAAAGCTCAGTATAACTTGAATTGACTTGGAGGAGTCTAGGACTAGGAGCAATTAGAAGACATGAAATGCTGACCTGATAGTAGAATAAGGGTGTAATTGTGATAGATAAGAGGATGACGTTTAGGCCTTTTATTGTGTAATGATTTTGAGAAAAAAAGATTTCATGAATTGCACTAGATTAGAACCCATATGATGAATCATGTTGGGATGCTATTAAATACAGTTATTGAAGTATAGTATTTTCCCTAGGTGGATTAGGCAAATCACTTCAAATGTTCTCCGATGAGATGTGAGCCCTAGTGACAAGGTATTACGTAAGAGGTTTTAAGTGATCAGTGGTAGATTATAGATAAATATTAAGGTGAATTGAAAATAGATGGGTAGAGGTTCCAAAGTATGGTATGAGATTAGGCCGTCATTATTAAGATGAACGGTAATTAGGAAGCATTAAATGACTTAGAGTTATACATATACAATAAGCAGCGAGAGAGTAACCTTGAGTTGGGTAGCAGGCCTCGGTAACAATAAACCGAAGTAGGAGTTATGGTATAGTATGGAGGAAAAAGGAGAGAAGAGTTGCATAGGCACTTACAAGGTCAGTGTCGTACAGGCTACATGATAGAAGGTAGCAACAGTTACGAGATTGAAAGGATTCTGACCACAAGTCGTGGTGTGAGAAAGAGGCCTAAAGGGAGGAATGCCCTGGCCTTTGAATTTATTCATAGAACAGTTGCCTAGATGGAAAGGACAGTATTGAAGTATTCATAAAAGCTATAGGTTATGAGACTGATAGACGCATCAGTCAACATTCGAGGACGAATGTTCCAAAGGGGGAATGATGTTACACCCCATATTTTCGTACATGAGAGTACATCGTAAGTCAATTGATGTAAGATCATAAATGAGAACAACTTTGAAAGTACATAAAGTAAGTTAATCATGTTACCTTGGAGGTTACAAATCTTTTAGATCATGTATGACAACTACCAAGAGGGTTGAAAGGCTTAGGAGCTAAGCAAATTGAAGAAAATAAGTTTCGTCGAATGTCGACAAGTTAAGAATGTTATAACATGTACTTTTGGGAAGATACTAGTGTTCTTAACATGATAAAGAGGTTATGTTATGAGGTTTTTTAGTCGTACGATAGTCGTGTGTTACATTTTAAAGTCAAGCGAATTTTGGAACAAAAGTTGGCAAAGGTCATCACAAGTTACATTCATAATGTGCTGAATATTAGGTCAAATATAGTAGAGCTTTTCTCCTAATATACTTGGAGTTACAGGATGATCCACATATCAAATTGAAGATCTATGAGTTTAATTTCTAACTCATTAAACCATTCATCAATACGACATCGGATAGAGAGATATTTGTCGTTTCACGAGACTGCACAGCCTGCATAGGTGACAAGTAGGTGATTCACTAAAGCTTTTTGAGCAATACATTTCGTGTGTTATATGACATCTTTTTGGTACATATTATATACAAAATTGAAGGTCTTGGAATTTAGTTTCCAACGCTTTTAACCGTTCATTCATACGACGTACGGATACAAATATATAAGCGTTAGAAGAAGGGCCAATGCTAGGGTGCCAAGTAGCACCTTTTTGACATTTCAACAAAATGGATATTTATATCCCTTATGTCGTCTCTTTCTTCATTTTTCCAGAAACCACGACCAAATAAGACCCATAAACTTACCTTTAAGCTCTCTACAAGGGTTTCAAAAAAGATTAACATCCCGGGTACGAAATCAAGAAGCGATAATATTAGAACGATCCCTACGACGTAAGTATCGCTATATCGCCTCTCTTTTTCTTTGTAGTTTGAGTTTTGGAAGGTATTTAATAGTTAAGAAAATGGATACTTTCTGTATTTAATATTTTAAATATCAAGGAAGGTTGATAAATTTGTTTCCTAATAGTTAGAACTCATAGGACGGTGATCAGAACCCGTGAGTTTGAGTTATTCGACTTGTAGTGGACTGTTTTATGGGCTGTTTATTGTTATTTTAGGGCTGTCTATTTTATTACTATTTAATGGAGTGTTGTAGGAGAAATGGTATGGAGAAAAACCGCATAATGGCGAAATGGTGGATTAGTCATTCTTTGTAACACTTTCGGGGTGTTTGACAATACTATAGTTGTCGTTTTGGGAATGAAGTGATTGGGGTGTATTGGGCTGTTGTAAGCTAAATATAACATAGATTTCAATTTGAATCCACTGTAGGAGGTAATACTATGGTGTTCTTGCACGTGCTTAAGGTTATCTATATCAAACAATGCTAAAGAAACCAATCCCGATCAAAAAAGATCAAATCTTGAATCAAAAGCCCAAAATCGGCTAAAAACCCAACCCGGGCCCGTACCTTGGAACCCGACAAAATTTACAAAATCCGATAACTCATTCAATTATGAGTCCAACCACACTAGTTTTACTCAAATCAGACTCCAATTCAATGTTCAAAACTCAAAAATTCATATTATGAAACTTTAGGCCAAAACCCCAAATTTTCTCTTTAAAATTCACAATTCAATTACCAAAAATGAAGATAGATTCATGAAATATAATTACAACCGAGTAGAGAACACTTACCCTAATTCATATGGTAAAAATTGCTTCAAGAATCGCCTCAATCCGAGCTCCATAGCTCCAAAACTGTAAAAAGGGCCAAAACCCTCGAAATAGAGTACTTTATAATCTGCCCAGGCATTTCTCTTATGCGAACGCGGGAAAACTATCACGTTCGTGATGAATAAAATAATCTTCCACCATAATACACTTCACAACCGCAGTTCCTCATACGCGAACGCGGACAGTCTTCAACATAAAGCAACGCGATCGCTTCTGGCCAATCGCGACTGCGAATAAGAAACGGCCCACCTCCATTTTCCCATTACGCGATCGCATCTACTGATTCGTGATCGCGAAGAACAATCCACACAATAGAAAACCAAAACACACCAGCAAGGCCAAAATGGAGGACAATAGTCCGAAAATAATTCGAAACATGCCCAAGCCCCTCTGGACCCCGTCCGAATATACTAATAAGTCCAATAACATAACACGAACCTACTCGAGGCCTCAAATCACACATAACAACATCAAAACAACGAATCACACCTCAACTCAAAATCAATGAACTTTGAAACATCAAACTTCCACAACCAAAATCCGACCCCGATATCAAAAAGTCCACTCCCGGTCAAACGTTTTCAAAATTTTAACTTTCGCCATTTCGAGCCAAATTCAACTACAGACCTCCGAATCATAATCCGAACGCGCTCTGAAGTCTGAAATCACCCAACGGAGCTAATGGAACAATCAAAGCTCCGTTCCGGGTTCAAATTCATAAAAAGTCAAACTTGGTCAACTCTCCCAATTTAAAGATTCCCAGTTGAGAATCATTCTTCTAAATCAGTCCCGAATAACCTGAAAACTAAAACCGACGATTCATACAAGTCAAAATACATCATAAGGAGATACTCACGCCTGTAAACTACTGAGCGAAGTGCAAATTCTTAGAACGACCGGTCGGGTCGTTACACGAGTCTAGTTGGTTTTATGTACTTAGGTATTTATTGTCATAGAAGCTCCATGTACATTGTGGGTCATGTACTTAAGTTTTGAGTTTCATCATGTATTTATGTTCACATATATTTATGAAGCTATGTACCCATCACGAGAAAAAAAATAATTTATGGGCCATTGAGCCAAATATATTCAATATAAAAGTCAAGATCTAATTATGTTTTGATAAAACATGTATGATTTATGATGAGAGGTTGATGTAACGTAGGCTTGCTCTACTGGGTTCACTCTGTTTAGCACCGATCATGCTCCCCAAGTTCGGGGAGTGACATTTCTCTTGATGTTGTTTATGTGATAAAACGGGGTTGATATTCTGTTCATATCCACATTTCTTAAAGCTCCGTTTTGTATTACTATGAGTTGTTAATTGAATTTGACATACCTTCATATGCCTTCACTTCTATTTGATGATTTGTTATTTGAGATGGATTCTCCTTCATTGAGTGTTATCACATGTTCTAACGAGATTGTTGATATTGTTTTCCCATACGTAGTATGTTGTCCGTTATTGATACATTGCACAGGTTATTGGACTAGTGAGTATGATATGACTTAAACCTCATCACTTCACCAAGGTTAGTCTTTATATTTAATGGGTACCGATCGTGATGCACCCATACTAAACTTCTATATATTTTGTGCAAACCAGGTGCTGGAGGTAGCAGATCTTGATAGTGAGAGCTTGCATCGGTCATGAGGATTCAAGGTAGAGCTGCATGCTGTCGCAGTCCCTTGGAGTCTCATCCTTTATGATGATAATGTTAAATTTACATTCGAACAATATTATATTTTGAATATTTCGCATGTACTGAGTTAGAGCTCATGACTCTGTACTACCTAGTTCGATGGACATGTATTGATTATTGTCATTTCGCCATATGTTAACTCCGTTTTCGCTTTTATATTAAACTATGTCTTATTATATCTTGTTTTGTTGAATTAATATCGTTAAGTGATAGGCTTACCTAGTCTTAGAGATTAGGTGTTATCACACGCCTTTGGTTGAATTTGGGTCGTGACAAGTATTCAAATGGAACGAACTTAAAATGAAGTGTCTAATCAAATATAATGGATACTTTTAAGGGGATATCGATGTATTCTATCTTAAAAAATCTACAAGTTAATCAAAGAGTAAAAGAAAAGTCAAGTCCATATATGAAGAAAATACTTATGACTAGTATTCCACAGTTCGACAAAAGAGAATGTATCCAGGTTAACTAGCTTGCAAGTTGGCACAGAGATGAATCTTTTACACCATCCCCAGTCCCGATCGTCATCGGAGATGGAAATGATGGCCCTATTGGCCCGAGCTCCGACTTTAATAATAGTTCTTTTTTGACCTCGGGTACGAGGGCTGGCGTAAAGTCGGCCACGAAGTCTGCTAAGATTTGAGACTTGATGGTCGTTCGGGGTCGATACTCGATATCGTATCCACTAATATCGATGGCCCATTTGACCAATCGGCCCGGAAGTTCGAGCTTATGCAAAATATTGCGAAAGGAATAAGTAGTCACCACACGGATCGGGTGACACTGAAAATATTGTTTTAATTTCCTTGAGGCACTTATTAGGGCAAGCGCTAATTTGTCTAAGTGTGGGTACCGGTTTTCGGCCTCACCTAAAGTTCGACTAACATAATAAATAGGAAATTGCGTACCTTGCTCTTCTCGAACTAGGACCCCACTTACCGCGATTTTCGAGACTACTAAGTACAAGTAGATTAGCTCATCCTCTTTCGGGCTATGAAGCAGTGGCGATTTCGAGAGGTACCTCTTTAATTCTTCCAATGCTTGCTGGCAGTCCGGGGTCCATGCAAAATTATTCTTCTTTTTGAGCAGTGAGAAGAACCTGTGACTTCTATCTGAATACCTCGAGATGCTATGCGCCTTGTTAATCTTTATACAGACTTAACATTGTCCACGACCGTGGTTTCTTCGATTACCTTGATCTTATCGGGGTTGATTTCGATCCCCCGATTTGATACCATAAAGTCGAGGAACTTGCCCGAGCCTACCACGAATGCACATTTCTCCGGGTTGAGCTTCATGTTATATTTCCTTAGTATATCGAAGGTCTCCTATAAATATGTCAAATGGTCCTCTGCTCGCAAGGACTTAACTAGCATATCGTTAATATAAACCTCCATTGATTTACCTATTTATTCTTCAAACATTCGATTTACTAAGCGTTGATAAGTGGCACCAGCATGTTTTACTCCAAATGGCATTACATTATAACAATAGGTACCGTACATAGTGATGAACGAAGTCTTTTCCTGATCCTCCGGGTTTATTTGTATTTGATTGTACCCGGAGTAGGCATAAAAAAAACTAAGGATCTCGTGGCCGGTCATGGCATCGATCATGCGATCGATATTCGGCAGAGGAAAAGAGTCTTTAGGACATGCTTTGTTTAAATCTTTACAGTCTACGCACAGTCTAAGTTTATTTCCCTTTTTAGGGACTACGACTACGTTTGCTAACCATTCGGGATATTTTACCTCCCGAATGGATCCTATTTTGAGAAGTTTGGTTACCTAGTCCTTGATGAATGAATATTTTACCTCGGACTAGGGCCTTTTTTTTTTTTACCGGGCGAAACTTCGGGTCCAAGCTCAGTCAATGTGTAGTGATCTATGGTTGAATCCCTGACATATCTAGGTGGGACCAAGCAAAACAATCCATATTATCAATAAGAAATCTAATGAGTTTTTCCCTGAGCTTGGGGGTTAACCCCGTACCCAGGTATACCTTTTGATCGGGTAGATGCTCGATCAGTATGACTTGCTCTAGTTTCGCGACAGTCAATTTAGTGGTGTTAGAATCCTCGGGGATTATGAAGGATCGAGGGATCCAGTAGTCATTGTCCTCGTCCGTTCCCTGCTTCTCCGACTGAGTCGAGGCTGGTGGCTGTGGTTGCTATTTAGCTTCATGTTTTCCTTTGGACTCTGATCCCTTTGTTGATGAAAGCGCCGATATCGGTATTACTTCGTCGATCACGAACATCTCTTTTGCAGCATGATGTTCCCCATACACCATTTTTACTCCATCTGGTGTTGGGAACTTCAGCATTTGGTGAAGGGTTGAGGGGACCGCCCTCATGTTATGAATCCAGGGTTTTCCGAGCAGAGCATTGTATCTCATATCACCCTCGATCACATGGAACTTTGTTTCTTGAATAGTTCCGGCTACATTTACTGGTAGGGTGATTTCACCTTTAGTTGTTTCACTCGCCATGTTGAAGCCATTGAGAATCCGAGTTGCGGGTATGATCTGATCTTGTAGGTCGAGCTGCTCCACGACCCTCGATCGAATAATATTGGCTGAGCTTCCTGGATCAATTAAAATACGTTTAACCTGAAGTTTATTCATAAGGATAGAGATTACCAAAGCATCATTGTGGGGTTGTGAGATCCCTTCCGCTTCCTCATCTTTGAATGATAAAGTGCCTTCTGGCACATAGTCTCGAGTTCGTTTTTCCCTAGTGATTGATACTTTGGTGCGTTTGAACACGGCTCCTTGTGGAATATCGACCCCACCAATGATCATGTGAATCACGTGTTGTGGTTCTTCCTGCTCAGTTTTCCTGTTCACATCCCTGTCTCTAAAATGGTTTTTAGCTCGATCGCTCAAGAATTCTCGAAGGTGACCCTCGTTGAATAGACGGGCCACCTCCTCCCTTAGTTGTCTGCAGTCTTCGGTTCTATGACCATGTGTACCATGGTATTTGCATATTTTATTGGGGTTTCTTTGGAATGGATCGGTTTGTAGGGGTCTGGGCCATCTAATATCTTTGATTCTCCCAATGGCTGACACAATACCTGATGCGTCGATGCTGAAGTTGTATTCTGATAATCGTGGTGCTTCTATGGGATCGGCATTTTTATTGAAACCACTTTTGCTCATGAGCCCTCGAGAGCTCTGTCCTCGATTGTTCCTTCGATCATATCGGATGGGATTGTGTCCTCGTCCGTTGTTTCTATGATCTGCGTTGTATGGTTGATACCGATCTCTGTTCGATCGGGGTTCTCTGTCGATATCCCTTGGAGTTCTGCCGATGGGTCTGTTTGGATAAACGAAACCGGAAGGGGTCCCCAATTAATCATCCTCGACCCTGATCTTTGACTGGTATTGATTATGTACATCGGCCCAGGTTACCGCTAGATATTCAATTAAGATCTGTTTTAGCTGTCGTCAACTGCATTCGTTCAAACCATGAATAAAGGCTTGAACAGCCCAATCGTCTGTGACCGGTGGTAGTTCCATGCGTTCCATCTGGAACCGAGATACGAATTCCCATAATATTTTGTTGTCTTTTTGTTTCACCTTGAAGAGGTATGACTTCCTAGTTGTAACCTTTATTACTCCGGCATGTGCCTTTACGAAGATGTCTGCAAGCATGGCGAATGAATCGATGGAATTAGGCGGCAAATTGTGGTACCATATCATTGCTCCTTTCGACAAGGTTTCTCCAAATTTCTTCAGTAAAACAGATTCAATCTTATCAACTTCCAAGTCATTCCCTTTTATTACGCATATATAAGAAGTGACATACTCATTAGGGTTAGTGGTCCCATTATACTTAGGAATTTCTGGCATTCGGAATTTCTTCGGATTGGGTTTCGATGCCGCACTTGGAGGGAAAGGCTTCTGTACAAATTTCTTGGAATCCATACCCTTTAAAATCGACGGCGCCCCCGGTATTTGGTCAACCCGGAAGTTGTATGTCTCTACTTTCTTGTCATTTGTCTCGATTTTCTTTTCTCCCGTATCAATCCGTTTAGTGAGCTCCTCGAGCATTTTCATAACGGGGGGGTCAGTCCCCGATTCGTTGGCGTTCGACCTTTTCGGCACAAGCTCGGTCCTATGGACGACTTCTGGTTCGATCCTACTCGGTATTTGGTGCTGATTTTATAGTTCTGCTATTACGGCTTGTTGAGCCTGTAACATTTCGAATATCAATTGGAGGCTAACTCCACCATCTTCTCCGCCCTGCGTACCTCGACCACCTGATCAAACTTCCCTACGTATACTACCTTCGGGATCAACGCCCAAATTTGCATTTAGGGCGACATGTGAACTGACATCGACGGGATTTGCAATTGGTGCTTCCTTGAGGTCAGCCCGAGGCACCTCGATTCCTGGGGTGGCTATATTGTTATTTTTCCCGTGAAATCTGAGGCCATTGTCACCATGTGTAGGCATTACTTATGAGTTTGACATGTTTATCCTGAAAATAAAGATTCTTACGAGAATAAGTGTAAAGTAGTGTGTGTTATCGGAATCGGTATTAAGCAATCACTATTATCTTTAGCCCCACGGTGGGCGCCAAACTGTTTACCCTTAAAATTGGATAACAATTAAACTTAAAATGTGATTTTAAGGACACGTGATTTCACCTAATACCAATTGATAAATGTGAAGATTAATAACAGAAATGAAACTATAAAGTAAAGCGAACCAGTGTTGAAACGGAATTCAACCCTCGAGCTAGGGTGCCCTCGAATTGATTGATGCCAAAACAGTTAAAAATAAAGCAAGCTGATGAACAAGAGAGTATAAGCTAAAGGGAGAGCGTTATATTGACTTTTTTATGTGAGAACAATGTGTCTTACAGATGGTTAGTACTCCCCTTTATATAGTAGAGGAGTTCTACTTATGGCTTAACTCTAATTACAGAAGGAAATCACATGATTATCTAATTAACCGTTCCTAATTTGATTTGTTCCGAGATTTTTGCCATGATCTTCGACCAGTCACGGATATTTCGCCATTCCTTGCTCGATACTTGTCTCATTCGGTCTCGATTGCTGCTGGCCTCGATCTCGACAGGTACCTCGAATTCCGAACTTGGTACCTTGTCCTCGTGATTTATTCTGTTCCGTTACGAGGTCATCCTTCGATGCAACCTCCCGGTCTCGATCAAGTAGTCAAATCGGGTGGGCCCTATTTTAACCATATACATATGCTCTTTGGCAAATGTCGCTGCTTGTATACTACTGCATGTTTTTGGTTTATCGTCAAAGGTCTTGAACGACCACCACGGAACAATTTTGGTGTATTAATATATTTCAATATATTCGGGAACAAGAAGGTGGAGCAAATTTCAATGTGCTACTTTATTTTCGGAAAACTAAGGAATACGCGTTCGTTCTTTTGCATTAATTTAGATTCCTAATTTACTTAAATTTAGTCAGATATTCACAGCAGACACACGAACAAAAAATATTAAAGTAATCATCGGCTATGAAAAGTCGGCTTTTAAACTTGTAAATGTGTAACCTTATGTAAACAAATATTTAAAAATATTTTTGACGGGTCTTACAGTGAGGAATCATGATTAATTGATGCCCCACTATGAATATCGAACGCTAAATGAGAAATACAAAAAATTTTGAATCTTTTTTTTTATTTTTGCAGGATATTTACTAGTAAATGATTTGTTGATGGGATATTTTATTCATTGTGAGAGTGTAGAAAAGTCTAGCCGCGAGATTTAGAATTTAGACAAGCGCTTACGTAAAAGGGCAGTAACGTAATCTTAGGCTTGTTCAGTATTCCGTCAACACAGACAGTTGGTCAAACTTGCAAAATTTTCCAAATCTGTGACTTGTTTGAACTTTGAACTTCTCTATTCCCACATCACCCTTCGAAATCAAATCCGCATCTTACGCTCATAGCATCAAACACAGAGCAAAAGGGGCATTTCTGGAATTCGAGAAATTGTTACATGCATGACTTTTTCATGTTTATACTTGGTCCACACGGCCCTCTATACATGAATTCTCAATTCAACAAATACTATTATTTATTCAAAGTTAAACAAAAGACACCTTACTTAAGTTTTCCTATATATACCACAGCCCATGCATAACTTTCTTCATCCACATTCACTAGCAAAACTAGAGGGGGGGAAAAACACAACCCTCTCATTTTGATCAAAAATTATTACCAAAATTTTTGTGACTTTCGACTTAGAAATATCTTGAGATCTAGAAGAAAAAGAACTCATTTGAATTCAAGGCCAAACCCTTCTTCATCGTTACAGTGTTTATCTGCTCTAATCTCTGAATTATACGAGTATGAATTATCGAAGAATTACCTATTTGTTGATAATTTTTGCCACCTTCGTTGTTATTACGAGTCGAACCCATGTTGAGGCAGCTAGAGTGTTGTCACAAGATTTTTCTGGTGAAATTCATATCGCAACATTCCCATCAATATATGAGAAGGCGAAGAACAATCTGTCATTTTGGCTTGAGAGACTACCTTCTGGGCCTAGCCCTAGAGGACCTGGTCATTAAGCCAAACAATAAGAAGTATTTTTAAAGGGCTGAAAGAAGCAGAATAGCATAGCTTATAGCCTCCTTTGTTTTTGGCTAGATATAGAAAATACAGGATTGTTCTGTATTCTTTTATTGTTATTTACCTCATTTATTAATTCATTTTTCTGCAGTTTTCTGTAAAATAAAGGGATGCTGGTCTTGTAAGATTCAACTTTTACTGAAATGAAAATATTCTTTTTTCTTATACGATTTATTGTATTTTCTTGCTAAGAGCTAACTTGTCTGAGTTAAGAGGATAATGTTTGTGACATGAATTTCCCCCCTACGTCCGTTAATTGAATTGATGGATAGTATAAAAAAGATTAGAGTATATTCATAGAGAACATGCATGTCTTAGACGAGAGTACTGGATATTAATTTTTTGGTAAGTATTGTAGCAAAACTATTCATTTTTTTATTGTTCTAGCACAAGTGATTTTTGATAAAGTAGGATGGTACTAATTTGTGTTTGGTCAAGTTATTTGAAAAATACTTTTTGTTAGTATTAGAAAGCAGTTTTTACTTGGTTTATCTTATTTAAAAAGTGCTTGAGTGTCATATTATGAAACATGACATTTACAAATTTACTTTATAATTAATATTGTTTTAAATAATTATTTTTATATTTATTATTATAGGATTTAATTAAATTTTAAATTTATCAAATTAAAATATTATATCTTTTGTCTGTGTTTTTGTAGAAACAAAAGAGTTGGAGAGAGAATTTAGAAGAGACATGGTAAAGAAGGAGAAGATAACAACTTTCTGATGGCTTTAATTTTACAAATCGATAAGGGGTAATATTGTAAATTAAATTTATTAATAAGAATAAGTTTGTCTTAAAGAACCTAAATATTTTATTCTTACAAACAACCGCAAAAATGCTTTTACTTTTGCTTAAAAACTCTTTTTCTTCCTGCCAAACACCTCTAATCACTTTTTAAAAAGATTTCCTAAAGAAAACGTTCCCAAAATCTTGGCCAAACAATAAAATAAAGAAAAAAGAAAGTAATTTCTAAATTGGAGCTCTCAAAGTACAAAATTTATGCTCGACGAATCTTTCTAAGACCACTTTTTAAATTTTAACTCCGCTAAGAAAAATCTTGAAAAATAGTATCATGTCATAATTTTGAAGCACGCTGGTCAGAATTTTAGAAAGTCGTCATGGAAATTATCAGAATTTTAAAGCACCAAGAATTCAGCCGCAATACTGAAAATTCTAGTTGTTTTAAGCATTGTAGCTAAAAATTCTGATGATCGTGAGGATTTGACCACAAATCACACAATCATCATCACATACTGAAATTTTGGAGAACGTGCTTTAAATTTGGCATAGGGCTATTTTCCTAAGACTTCTATTATCGGGATTAAAAATCAACAGTGACACAAAAGTATTATATTTGTGCCATAGTACTATCACTTACAGTGTGGCTCGCAGAAACGAGTCCATAGGAGCGGAATCATGGTCCGTAGGAGCAGAGGAACACGCAAAAGCGGGAGAAGGGTCATTTTTGCGACACCGCATAAGCGGGTAAGTTGCCGCAAGTGCGAGAAGGCCTAGGAGGTGTATTTAAAACGAGGGTTCCGTGGGTTTCTTCATTTTGAACATTTCAAGCTCGGGATTAGGCGATATTTGAGAAGATTTTCGAGGGATTTCTTGAGGTAAGTCACATGTGGCTAAATTTATGCAATAATTATGTTTCCCCATTGATTTTCCCACCTAGATTGTGTGGTTTTGAGGTGTAATTTGGGTGTTTGAGGCTAGGAATTTGGAGGGTTTAAATTGGGGATTTAGGTGTCGATTTGGTGTTAGATTTTAGTAAATTTGGTATGGCTAGACTCGTGGCGGAATGGGCTTTCGTATTTTATAACTGTTACTCTTTTCCGAGACGTGGGCCTGGGAGCCGACTTTTGAGTCGACTTTTTGACTTTTGATTAATAACTTAGTATTTTCTTATGGAATTATTCCTTTAGCCCGTGTTGATTGTATCGAACTGTTTGTGGCTAGATTCAAGGCATTTGGAGGCTGATTTATGAGGCAAGGGTGTGTCGGCGTGCACCATAGTAATTGTGACTCGGTCAATTCCATGGAATTATATAGTTGAATAATCTATTATTATCCGCGTATTCTCCATGTGTTATAGAAATTGAACTGCAAATCATGTTAGAAATCATACTTAGGCTATGTTTTGATATTGTAGGGACCCCCAGAGGTCGTGTTACATGTTGAATTATCGGTAAACATGCCACTATGTACTGAGTCACAGTTTTTACTCATATATTATATCTCATAATCTAATGTTCCTTGTTGATACATTAAATCATCACGGCTTGGGCTGATTATCATGATATTTGGAGAACCCGAGAGACTGGAGATATCTATGACTGAATGAGGTTAAGGGCCTGATTGCGTGGATATTTATTGGAATCGGGTTGCATGTCACAGAATGCTTTATTGATCTATGCCACGATTGGCTTATTATAGCGCTATGGCTGAAGGAGCCCCTCCGGAGTCTGCATACCCATAGTGAGCGCAGGTACCTACTTAGTGCGAGTGCGAGTGCCGAGTGACTGTGAGGAACGAGTGGATGGGAGGACTGGGTGACTGTTACTCTGAGAATATGCACTTGATTTCATTACTGTGTACTTCAGCTGGCCTATATCACTGTCGTGTAGTTTCTGAGAGATACTACATCTTGTTTCAATTGAACTTGACATGAATTAACTGTTTTGGCTTCAAATGTCGAACTTGAAAGCATGCCTATTATCCTGTATTGTATGTTTCTATAATTGAACTGTCTCCGTGAAGCTCGTCACTACTTTCAGTCCAATAGTAAGTCTTGTTACTTACTGAGTTGGTTGTATTCGCGCTACACCCTGCACTTCGCGTGCAGATCCAGGTGTTTTCGGGCACGGTGGGTGCTCATTATCCGAGCAGCTTGGTCATTCATAGATTTCGAGGTAGCTGCCCGACGTTCGCAGACCTTGACTCTCCCTCCATATCTTTCATCTTTATGTATTTAGTTTTAGTTTTTCATAGACAGTATTTCCAGACTTGTGTTGTATAGACGCTTATGTACTCGGTAACACCCTGGTTTTGGGAACTTCCGTATTGAGTTTTGACTTTCTTTCCAGTTTATGAGAACTTTAATTATTTAAACTTGTGTTGTTTTAAATTTCACTTAAAAGTGTTGGAAATATTTTGAGGTGTCGGCTTGCCTAGTACCACGTTAGGCGCCATCACGACAGGCTAAGCTTTGGGTCGTGACATTCTCATTCAACCTCTTATCTAATTAGATAAAAAATCAAACAATCCCCCACATGAATGAGGAATGGCTATATGAAAATATGCATGCATGAAAAACTGTGTGAATTACAAGCAAGGATTAATCGCATCTGGATAAGTAGGTTTCCTTTTGAACTTTCCATAGTGAACTTATGTCGGATATGCTCGATCAATCGATAGATTTGATATCTTTGAACCGTCGAACTTTAGTGTATACCTAGACATCCATAAGTGTCACGACCCAAAACCCGACATGTCGTAATGGCGTCTATCATGGTACTGCAAGCCGATGTCTCATACATACCAATATGTTTAAATCCCAAATATACAAAAATAGGTTTAAATAAGTAAGAATTTCTTAAAAAATAAAAATATAAACATCGTAACTCAGTACAAAAATTCTCCCAAATGATTCGGGTGTCACGGAATACATAAGCATCTACATAACAACACGGTCTGACCAATGGAACGCTGTCTAGGAAAGTAGAACAGTAAAAACAAGACTAAAAGATAAAGGAGGAGAGTCAAGGTTTGTGGATGCGAAGGAAGCTACCTCGATGATCTCCAAACCGATGAAACGCCAGGAATCAGCAACCGCCATGCTCGGAAACACCTGGATCTGTACACAAAGTGTAAGGTCTAGCATGAGTACTACCATCTCAATAAGTAACAAGTCTAACCTGTGGTCTGAAAGAAGTGACAAGCTCAAAAAATACAGTAAAGATACAGAGTTTAACAATACAGAAAATAGGCATGCTTCTAGGCTCGACAGTTAAGTTTAGCACAGATAAAATATGCCAAGTGTGACTGATAAGAAGCGTATGACGTCTCTATAGCTACATGCCAATGTGAATTTTATATTAAACTTCCCAACACGCGAGCATAATCCAGTAGAGATCTTTTTTGACCTAGATTCTTTGTAAGAGCCATATTTACATCAATCGGGGTCTTTGCGACTTTCAAATATAAATACTTGAATTTTTCAAGTATCATTTTAACGTAATGAGATTGAGACAATGCTAGTCCTTGCGGAGTTATATGGATTTGAATTTCTAGAATTAAATCAGCAACTCCTAAGTCCTTCATATCAAACTTGCTAGCAAGCATACGCTTAGTAGCATTTATATCCGCAATGTCTTTGCTCATTATTAACATATCATCAACATATAACATACAATGACTATGATTTAAAGTATTTTTAATGTAAACACATTTATCACACTCATTAATCTTAAATCCATTTGCCAACATTGATTGGTCAAATTTTGCATGCCATTGTTTGGGTGTTTCAATTCGTAAAGTGTCTTAATAAGTCAACACACCTTCTTTTCTTTTTCGGGAACCACGAACCCTTCAGGTTGTTCCATATAAATTTTTTCCTCCAAATCTCCATTTAAGAAGGTTGTCTTCATATCCATCTGATGGATTTCAAGACCATACACGACGACTAATGCTATTAGCACCCGTATAGATGTAATCCTCGTTACCGGCGAGTATTCATCAAAATAATCAAGACCTTCTCATTGTCTAAACAATTTCACAACTAATCTTGCCTTATATTTGTCAATATTACCATCAACTTTTATTTTCTTTTGAAAATTCACTTAGAACCCAAAGGTTTATTTCCTGCAGGAAGATCAACCAATTCCCAAGTATGATTACTTAATATGGATTCTATTTTACTATTGACTGCCTCTTTCCAATATTGTGCTTCCGAGGAAGACATTGCTTCTTTAAATGTTGAGGCTCATTCTCCAATAAAAATGTCAGAAAATCTGGTCCAAAGGAAGTAATTATCCTTTCACGTTTACTACGTCTTGGATTTTCCTCATTAAACGTACTTTCATTTGCTTCTTCTCGAGGTCGCTTAGATTTTTCACTAGACGACTTACATTTATTTTTATACGGATAAATATTCTCAAAAAATTCAGCATTATCGGATTCAATTACCGTATTAATATGAATGTCGGGATTTTCTGATTAATGAACCAGAAAATAATATGCTTTATTATTTCCTGCATATCCTATGAAAACGCAATCAACTGTTTTCGGTCCAATCTTCACCCTTTTGGGTTTATGAACTTGCACTTTAGCCAAACATCCCCACATTTTAAAATATTTTAAGTTCGGTTTCCGACCTTTCTATTTTCATATGGAATGGATTGTGTTTTGCTATGGGGAAATCGATTGCCTCAATTGAATGCCCACATCTTGAATGCCTCAATTGCTACATCTTGCGAGATGGTATTGACTTCATGTGGAAAATATGTATATAAATTAAGTCGAAAGGATTTGTATTCCTTTCAACCGACTTATAAGAATGTTTAACATACTTAGATTCCACATATATTTGACATTTCAAATTATCGCATTCAAATTTAGGCAATACTTCCAAGTTAACCATTTTTCGTATAGTTTTGAAGTTGACGTGACCTAAACGTGCCTGCCATAAATTATTTGACTCAAATAAGTAAGAAGAAGATTGAACTTTATTTATATCAATAGCTATTACATTCAACTTGAAAAGGCCCTCAGTTAGGCAACCTTTTCCTACATACATAGCATTTTTAATTATTACAACTTTTTCAGAAACTAATTAAATCCATTCTTCATAAGAAGGTCTCACAACATCTCGACTAATAATCAGTTTTTTTGTGATAGGTTCATAAAAGCGATAGCCTTTAGTTTCATCACTATAACCCACAAATATGCACTTGACACTATTTTCATCAAGCTTATGTATTTGTTTAAAAAGAACATGGATATAAGAAATACAACCAAAGACCGTAAAGTGAGCTACCTTTGGTTTTCACCCATGCCAAGCTTCAAATGGTGTCTGATCATTCAAAGCTGATGTAGGACTTCGGTTAAGAAGATAAGTTGCAGTGTGTATTGCTTCAGCCCAGAAACATTTCGGAAGACTCTTAGAGTTAATCATGCACTTTGCCATTTCAACAAGACTTCGATTCTTCCGTTCTGCAACTCCTCCATTTTGTTGGGGTGTGTATCTAGTTGTCATTTGCCTCTTAATGCTACATTCATCGCAAAAGTTGTTGAATTAAGTTGAAAGAAATTCACCTCCCCGATCAGTTCTCAAGATCTTCAAGGTATTCCCACTTTGCTTCTCAACAAAACTCTTAAATTTCTTAAAATGTGAGAAAGCTGCAGATGTTTCTTTGAGAAAATAAACCCATGACATCCTGCTACAATCATCTACAAATAGAAGGAAATACAAGTTGTTATTCAGAGAGGGAATTCTCATCGGACCACACACATCGGCATGAACCAACTCAATGAATCTTGATGCTCTCCTCGCAGACCCCTTTGGAAATCTATCTCGATTTTGCTTTCCAAACATACAGCTTGCACATATGTCCTTTATATGCTGAATCGAGGGCAACCCATCCACCAAAGCTTGATTATATAGAGATTTCAAGCTGTTAAAGTTTAAATGCCCATACATGTGGTGCCATAACCAGCTATCGTCATCCAAAGAGGCTGCAAGTACTTGTTCATTGCATTCCAAGGAGAGAGGAAATATGTTGTTCTCTGCCATAGGTACCTTGAACAACATGTGTTTCTTCGTCTTATCGGAAAATACAGCACATGCCATGTCCTCGAATAGAAGTGCATAGCCATCTCTTAGGAATTGCCCCACGCTCAACAAACTTGAATCCAAATCAGGTACATATAGAACATCATTAATGCAGCTGAAACCACAGGAATTAACCTTGACAGACCCTTTTTCACAAGCTTGACGAATTGTACCATCTCCCATCTTCACCCGCTTCTTGATTGACTTGTCCAAGTTGATGAAAGCATTCAAGTCTGCCGTCATATGATTACTGCATCCGCTGTCCATATACCAAACCTACGAAGAGCATGTACCAGTAAAACAAGCCATGAACAAACTTTCAGTCTCATTTTCTTTTTCTTTCTCCTCTGCAAACTTCGCGTGTTAGTTTTGAGTCGACAAAACTTTTCAATGTGACCCGGCTTCTTACAATAGTAGCATTTGGGTCTCTGATCATGGCTGCTCCCTACATCTTTATTTTGATGATAGTTTCCACGTCCACCGCCTCGAACACCTAAACCGCCTCTTCTTCCACGGCCAGCATAGTCACGCCCTTGCTTGTCATGTGACTCACTGGAAATTGATTTAGAAAAATGCATCTTTGTGTGAAATGCATTTTCAGCACCACTTTCTTCTCGTTTATTCAACCTGTCTTCATGAGATTGCAAAGAGCCAAGTAATTCATCAGTTGTCAGTTCACTCAAGTCTTTCGATTCTTCTATGGCAGCCACCACATGGTCATATTTCTTAGGAAGGCTCCACAATATTTTTTCAACAACCTTTTGTTCTGTCAATTGATCACCATACTTGCGAATCTGGTTGACAACCTCCAGTACATTGCAAAAGTAGGCTTCCATAGTTTCACCGTCCTTCATGAAAAATTCTTCAAACTTTCTTCTCAGTGTTTGCAACTTTACAGATTGAACCTTGGCAATCCCTCGATAGCCAAGTTGTAGTGCATTTTAGGCATCTCGCAACTTTGTTGCAGCTGCAATTCGTGAAAAGATACTGTCATCTATGGCTTGTTGAATGAAAAAGAGAGCTTTAGCATCTTTTTTTCTTGAATTCTTTGAGAGCTTCAGCCGAAACCCCTGTTTCACTGTTGTCCCTATCGACCAATTCCCACAAGTCTTAGAGAGATGAAGAGAGTCTTCATTTTTATGCTCCAAACTTCATAGCCACTTCCTTTGAAGAATGGAATAGAAGGAAGTGTTGAGTTCACTACTGTAGAATTGTTTGCCATCTCCTGTTTAACCTAGCTCTGATGCCAGATGTTAATTCTAGTGATCTGGTTTGGAAAAACAATAACACTTCTCTGCTTGACTGCAAGATCAAGAGAGGCAGAGTATTAACAAAAGAACAGTACTCAGGACTTCCAATCAAACAAGTTATGAACAAGAAGAAAGAATTGGGGAACTTGTATATCTTTTATTAATTCAACCAAGTTGTATTTATATAGCAGAGAATACAACTGAATCCCAAAAGTTCAGCAACAAATAAAGCATAAAATCCATATCTCCTAAAATAATTGACCTGTACCAACAAACTAGCAACTATCCTTAAAACTAGGAACTACTAAGTTGACTTATTCAAATAGACTAGTGACTAACAGAAAAATATAAATACTAAATTAATTTCTGCATTAACTTTAACAAAAGTAGCTCTATAAATTGCTTTTTAAATTTAGTTATGGTGGCTGTTGGTTTCATGTCCTTTTAGTGAGAAGTTGAGAGATGACAGGCGAATGTTAGTACAAGTTTCAATTTCATCATTTACTGGTTTAATCTCTTTCTTAGACTAACTTGGTCTCATGTTCGATTTAATGCTTTATTGCATATTTGTTGGGTATTCTACATTTCTGTTGTTAATTTCTTCTTTTAAGTATACTCAGAAATCAGAAGAATATCAGCATATTACTTTAATGTATTAAAAGTTCTTTTAATCTTTATACTGGATTTTGAGAATGGTGCTTTTTTGGCATTATATTTGTCATCTTGATGTTGCAGTTGCGCTCCATCTGTTTGAAGTAGAGATGGTGCAGTGATAATTTACTTTTGATGCGTATGCAACAACAACAATATACCCAATGTATTCCCCGAGAGGGATGTGAGGATGGTAGTATGTATGCAATTCTTACTCTTAATTTGTGAAGATAGAGAAATTGTTTCCGGACCTCGGCTTAATAAAGCAAAATCACAGCAATTATGACAATGTCACGATCTGGAATTCCCACCGTCGAGACCGTGATGGCGCCTAACATTTCACTTGCTAGGCAAGCCAACGTTAGAGAATCATTAAACCAACTCATATCCCATTCAGTAAATAACAACAAATTAATTAAGGTGAAATATAATAAGTGCGAAATAATATAAAAACTGTATTAATTACTACCACCCGGATCTGGAGTCACAATTCACGAGCATTCTAAAATTTACTACAAGTAATAGTCTCAAAGAAATACAACTGTGTGAATGCAAGAAACAGTAGAACATAAAAGATAGACGGGGACTTCAAGGTCTGTGAATGCCGACAGATCTACCTTGAGTCTCCGGATAGCGGTCCAATAGCAAAATCTCGATCAACCTGAGCCGATACCAAAATCTGCACAGAAAGTGCAAAGTTCAATATCAGTACAACCGACCCCATGTACCGGTAAGTGTCGAGCCTAACCTCGACGAAGTAGTGACGAGCCTAAGGCAAGGCACCTACAAATCAACCCGTACAGTATAACGATATATATACAAATAATATTAATGAAGGATTAGACAGGAGATATCGAAAGGGAAAAACATGATAGGGGAAATACGAGATAAAGAACTACAGCAGAATGATAACTAGAACAACCAATATATTATGAATCAACAGAAACACAAATACAGTAAAGGAAAAATGCACGGCATCACCCTTTGTGATTTTACTCTCAGTCTCACCATAAATCAATAGAAACGGCATGGCATCACCTTTCATGCATTAACTCTCATATCATGGCACGACATCACTCTTCGTGCATTAACACTCGCAATATGGTACGGCATCACCCTTCGTGCTTTTACACTCACAATATGGCACGACATCACCCTTCGTGCTTTTATACTCACAATATGGCACGGAATCACCCTTCGTGCTTTTACACTCACAATATGGCACGGCATCACCTTTCGTGCATTAACACCCTCCCTTACCATAATGAAATGCATAAATAATAACAGGGAGATAGAATACAAGTACAAGCCTTACTTAAACATTTGGTTCCACAATATCAATCTCAACTTTGAAATAAATACTCAATTATCACCAGAAAATCCGTAAACATGATAAGAACGATCAATTTAACAACACTGGTATAAACGCGTAGCAATTAGGCATAGGAAAAAACAAGTATAAGAAAAACAGAAGAAACATGGAAAGTAGGGAAATTGGTGGCGCATAATTACTCGTCACCTCACATATACGCCACTCACATGAATTTCACATAGCAAATAGTCTAAGGTTCCTAATTCCCTCAAGTCAGGGTTAGACACAACACTCACCTTACTCTAAAGGCCACTTAATTCTCAATCACAGCTTTTCCTCTAGAATTCACCTCCAAACCACTCGTATCTATTCAAAATTGACTCAATAATATCAAATATTGCTAAAGGAATCAATTACATTGCATAAAATAAATTTTCCAAATTTTCCTCCAAAAAGTAAAAAATCGACCCCGGTCTGCTTGGTCAAAACTCGAGGTTCGAAAAACAATTTATTTACCCATTCACCCCTGAGGCCTGATATATAATTAATTTTAGAATCCGGCCTCAAATTGAGGTCTAAATTCCCAAATTTTTGAAATCCCTAGTTTCTACCCATACCCCAAATTCTACTATGAAAACTCTAGATGTTAGGTTGATAATTCATGAAATGTAATGGGTAATTGAAAAAAAATAGTTTAGAATCACTTACCAACACTTTGGGGAAGCAAATGACTCTTGACAATCGCCTCGCATCGTTTGTTTTTGAGAAAATGATTTTTTTGGCTAAATCCCATGTTTGGATTCTGTTAAGTGCTCGGCGACAATGTTCATCGCGATCGCGTGAACACTGTCGTGTTCGCGAAGAGCAGCCTCCTAAGGACTTACGCGATCGCAGATGGCTCTACGCATTCGTGAAGGTTTAGCTCGCCTTACCTTTGCGTTCGCATGAAAGGGCTCGCGTTCGCATAGAGCTTTCCCAGGTCCCCTGCCCATCCTAGCTAAAGCTACGCGTTCGCGTTCGACAGGTCGCGTTCTTGTAGAGCAACTCCCCCCCAATGCTCCGCGTTCGCGACCATGGTCTCGCGTTCGCGTAGAGTAAATCCTCCCCCAGCCTAGGTTCCCCTTCACGATCTCAAGAGTGACTACGCGATCGCGAAGCACAGCATATCAGATACCAGATACAGCGGAAACACCAAATTTTCTTAAGTCTAAAACATCCCATAGCCTATCTGAAACTCACCCGAGCCCTCGGGGCTCCAAACCAAACATGCGCACAAGTCTAAAAATATCGTACGAACTTGCTCGCGCGATCAAATCGTCAAAATAACACCTAGAACTATGAATTTAGCACCAAATCAAATGAAATTCTCAAGAACACTTTAAAACTCCTATCATCTCAACTAGACGTCTGAATCACGTCAAACCAACTCTGTTTCTCTCCACATTTCACAGGTAAGTCATAAATATTATATTGGACTTGCACCGGGCTCCGGAACCAAAATAAGGACCCGGTATCAACAAGGCCAAATATCAACCAATTCTTAAAAATAATTAATTTTTAAACTTTTAATTTTTATCAAAAAATTCATAACTCGAGTTAGGGACCTCCGAATTCGATTTTGGGCATACGTCCAGGTCCCATAATTTGATACGAACTCATCGGGACCGTCAAAATACGGATTCGGGCCCGTTTACCAAAAATATTGACCGAAATCAACTAAAATTAACTTTTTAGGAAAAAATTCTTATTTTCATCAATTTTCAATATAAACGTTTTCCGGAAACACGTCCGGACTACGTATGCAAATCTAGGAGGGTAAAAAGGAGATTTTTAAGGCTTAAGAGCGCATAATCGAATTCTAAAACATAAGATGACTTTTTGGGTCATCACAAATAAAGAACTACTTACGACAAAAAATAGTAACACTAGCCAGAAAAAATAAAAATGAGGCAAAAGAAATATTAGGTAATAATTTCGATCTAAAAATAGGGAACATGAGGGTAACACTAGTACAACAACTAGGGAAGGAAGTACAGGTTAGGAAAGGAAATACGCTCGACTACTTACTAACCTACAACCCTAATCTTCGACCTCCACTCCCTCATGTTAAGGTTCATATCCTCGGTAAGCTGAAGATATGCCATATCTTGTTGATCAAATCTCCCCAATATTTATTCGGCCTACCATGCCCTTTCTTTTGAACCGGCTATAGCCAACCTCTTACACCTCCTCAGAGGGGCATCTATGTTTCTCCTCTTCATGTGCCCGAACCATCTCAGCCTAGCTTCCCGCATCTTGTCCACCGCACATGTCACTCCCACTTTATCTCGAATATCTTCATTGCTAATCCTATCCATCCAAGTATAACCACATATTCATCTACATCCCCATCTCTGCAACTTTTAACTTCTAAACATGAGAGGTCTTGACTGGCACTCCACCCCCATACAACATGATCGGTCTAACCACTACTCTGTAAAACTTACCTTTAAGTCTTGGTGGTATATTCTTAATGCACAAGACACCGAATGTGAACCTCTATTTCATCCACCCCACTCCAATACGATATGTGACATTCTCGTCAATTTCTCCTTTTCCTTGGATTATAGACTCAAGATACTTAAAACTTTCTCTCTTGGGTATGACTTGTGTGTCCAGACTCACTCCACTGTCAGCCTTCTAAGTCACGTCACTAAACTTGCACTTCAAGTATTCTATTTTAGTCCTGCTCAAGTTAAAACCTTTAGACTGTAGGATCTGTCTCCAGACTTCCAGCCTAGCGTTAACACCACTCAATGTCTGATGCGTATTTAAATGGTAATTAAATATGCAACTGATTATGCGGTTGGGTGAGAAGCAGGATTGAATTAATTAACACCGATCCTTCGTACTGAATAAGTATTGTTGTTTTATGTTGTGAGTATTTGCTAGAAGCTGCAAATTGTCGAAGTGTTTCTAATATTTTTTATCCGAAGTGGCAATTGAATTTTTTGATACATAATTAAGGGTTTTCAATGAAAACTATTTGAGTCTCAATCATTGCTTTGCCTATCTGACTCTATTTCTTTGCGCTATATGACATTCAACTCAAGTAGATAAATTATTTTAGTAGACGTCTTTCTAACTTGAGAGTGCATATCTAGTGACTTATGAGTTATATCAGTTATTTCGTTATTGTTTGCTAGATGTCAAGTCATCATTGCGAGAGGTGATACATGTGTTGTGAAGTAAATGACTTTCCGTTCCGTCTTTGCTCTATTTCTTTTTAACTGATTATCCTAAAACAAGTTCTATAATTTTTGTATTCTACAAGCTGTTAAAAATCTTCATTACCTATTTTATTCATGTGTGCGAGTAGATTAGTTTGGAGGATGAGCTAAAACATGGACTTTATTTTCTGCCATTGCTTGACAAGAGTGAGTTGCTCTAGTGGTGAGCATCTTCCACTTCCAATCAAGAGCTTATGAGTTCGAGTCATCCCAAGAGCAAGGTGGGAAGTTCTTGGAGGAAGGGAGCCGAGGGTCTATCGGAAACAGCCTCTCTACCCCAGGGTAGGGGTAAGGTCTGCGTAAATACTACTCTCCCCAAACCCTACTAATGGGATTATACTGGATTGTTGTTGTTGTTTACCGGATAAGTATATAGTAATTGGTAATATCACAAAGCTAAATTATATTCGTTATGTTGTTGATTTTATATTGGCTTTGTATACTATTTTTATTATGTCTCTGACACCATCTTTCAACAATCTTCATGACTTATTGTGATGTGAATGATATCGTTCTCTACGAGCCTCTCAGAATTTACCATCTGAAACACGAATTGGGTTTTTACAATTGATGAAACTTTTATTGACCAATTGCTCAATTTTCTAGAGAGCTAAGGTGAAGGGTCTTTATTTTCTGGCGCATACAGGGAAGTCTCCTTTCCATGAAGAGAAATCAGCGTAAACCAGAGTAAACAAGGAGGATCTGTCAACAGGGTTTAAAGAATTTGTTAACAAAATTGTTTAACCCAAAAACAATTTTTACCATAAACAATTGAATTTGTATTTTAAGGCAACTAGCAAAAAGGGTTAATCCAAAGTGTGTAGTAAATTTAAGGATAATAATGATAAAAAGAACGAAGATTAAGATATAAAAAATCTTATTGATCGTTGGCATTTGAAATGGCCGTGTAGAAATAAAGTACAATCTCGTTAAGAAAGAGAAAGAATCTTGCTAATGAACAAGATAAGAATACAATGAATGATCGTTAAAATGTTACTTGTAAACTGATATTCTTTACAAATGAATAGAGTAATGTATTTATAGCTTAGAGGGGATGAGACTATTCGTTTCTAGTATTGCACGCCAGGTAAGCGGTTATTGGAGTAGTGAGATCCTCTCTAACGATTTTTATGGTTGCACAATAGACGGGGGCCACGATCTCAGGGAGAATTGGGGTGCAGCTGAATTCGATACCGAAAGTACTCAAGCTGCTTTGGGTATATGCTCCTCCTGTTGCTCTTGCTTCGAGTTAAAGAGGTTGTCCCGGTCACGACTCCTCTGCACCCAGATCTTGATTTTCATGCTCCCGCGTCGAGACCTACTTCTACCACATGTCATCGTTTTGTTGTGCCGCGTGGTAAGGCCGAGCTTTATCTATATAGATAGTCTCCTTACTTGTCGGATAATTCTTCAAGAAGTGATTGCGAAGTGGAAATCCTTTGATAGGACGAGATCTCGCTCAAGATTCTTTTTTGACAAGGAAGGACTCTAGATAGTGTCCTTTTATTAAAATGAGAGATGGTTGGAATATATACTATTAATCATGGGTTTGGTTTAGATATAGTATTTATTATAAAATAATTGTTTATTCAGTTTTAATAAAATTTTAAATAGATCATATATTAGTCTGTGCCCTTTGCTTATATAGTAGATGATTTAGTGTATAGAGTTTAGCTTATACACGGAAGATTAAATCATCGGTTCTTATAAGTATAAAGTTTGAGTTCACAATCTAACGATGGAATTGGACAAACCATCATGAATGATTGTAGCACAAGATTAAATATAATTTATCTTGATTATGGGAATGGTTTAATTCCAACTTCTTGTGCTAATACATTTTGTATGTATTGAACGGATCAAGTAAAGATAAGTATTTTATACTGACTTAATAAAATAAACTTTCTAGCCATTAAATGTATTTATTTTCGTAATCTTGATATAATTATTATTAGTTGTGTATATTATTATTGTTTTGATTTATTAAAAGGCGAGATCCTTTCGTGGGTCAATATGCCTGGTAAATTGGATAATAATGATGTACATTGGCGAAGTAATAGTTAGTTGATGGAATCCATGTCTCAATTTAGAGATTGATGATACATCTTTATGAAAGCTTATAAGTTTTCATGTGTAAACCCGGCTGATGAATTTTGTATCTGACACATGAACTAAGTTAAGCGAAAGTCTAAAGGAAATAATTAATAAATTAAATCATGAGTAATTTAATTTAATTTATTAGTATCTGAATATTAACATGAGGATTTAAATAAGATTTAATGGATGAATTTTAAAATTAAATAAGGAGTGAAATTACGAATTTTTAGTGGAATAATTCATAATTAATTATGGTGGATATTAATTTCAAAAATTAGAAATTAATTCTATAATTGGAAGCCTTGTTAATTAAATTTTGTGGTCCCTGTTGTGCCTAAATAAAAGAAAATAAAGGAATCATTTTTCTGGTGGAAAGGAAAACCCAACAGGCTTTGGAAAAATATTTTAACCCTTAAAACTTGTGCTATAAATACATAAGGTTTTACACCTAGAGAAAAAGATATGGTGGCCGAAATTTTCAGCCAAGTTTTCCTAGAAATTTCGCTCACACGAAATTGTTATTTTCGGATATTATTTGAGTAACACAGTAAAAGATTGTGGAACGTTCAAAGATCGTGATCATGCGGATGGCGGAGATTTTATTGAGTTGTTGTGGAATTGGAGGTTCACGTGATAGAGGAGCTTTGTTCACGCTTCAAGAAGTAACCTGTAAAATTCCGTTTATACTAGTTGTCTAGATTACATGTGATTTTGATACTAGGATTACTTCCGCTGCTTATAATAATCCATCAATTGGTATCAGAGCCCACTCACATCTAATTAGATAACTAGGTTTGTCATGAAACAAGAATATCGTGTTTATGTGCGTTTTTGAATTACATGTATATGTTGTTTTCTGAAAAACTGCACTGTTGTTTGTGAATTAACTGTGCAAATGTTTTTAGATTATTCTTGTAATCATGAGATATCTGTTTTTTATTGCTATTTGATTGGGATGATCTGAAATTTTTGGGTAACCCTAAAAAAATGCAAAACCCGGTTTTGATCGAATTGCCGGTGTTTTCGGAGGTCAACGAACTTGACGAACTCCGATCGAGCCGAAATTTGGTGGGTCCATCGAAAACGACGTGGTGAAAAAGATTCACTGCTTATGCAGTCAATCATGGGTTTTTGACGTTTTGAGGTTGTTTGGACTGCGTTTTGGACGTTTTTTTTTTCTGGAAATTATTTCTTAATAATTTCAATTCATTTTTAATTCAATGGTGGTGGGGTGACTCCTATGGTCTCCATGATTAAATACTAGTGATATAATGGGTTTACACATTGGTTATTAGTAAATAGACGTGTTGTTATATTAAATTCAATAATAGAGGTGTATGATTTTATTGACTAAGTCTTACAAGGTATACTTGATATTGTGTGATAATATAATTATTTTATAAGAAAGTAAAATCCTCTGTTTGATATCTTCGATGACTACTGATTGGTGCGATTGGCATATTTGTGCATAAAAGATTTCTCAAATTTTAGTTTATGTCTTCATTCCCTACGTGATTACTAGTCTTGAATTTTCGATGAAGAATTTTGTTCTCTGGTCGGAGGTTGTAATTAAGTGAAATATGACGGTATTTTGTATGAGTTTTATATTATTGATATGACTTTTAAGCTATGGTCCATATTCTGCCATAAAATAATTTTATGAGCTACATGTATATTCACTTGTAAATTGAGAATTTTATGAGTAATAAATAGTTATCACTAAAGTGGTTTGTTTATTTGAACTCATGAAAAATTCTTAATAAATTGTACATGTGAAATTATGTCTATTCATGGATTGAACATTATGATTAATAAGTAAGATCCATAAAATGGTCTATTTATTAGAGTCATTAAAATCTGCTTAATATAGTATGTGAAAATTATCCTTGATAAATCTACATTAGTGGTGGAGGTTTTTAACTAGAAAAGAGTTTTATCTTTGGGTACTAGTGAGACCAACTCCATCCATGAGAAGAGATATTGGGATTTTCGCTGAACAGGAGAAAATATGATATCTTAGGCTCTTATGCGTTTAATAAAAGGATAATTTAATGCAAAAGGAGATATTATGTATCCTAGAAACAGGTGGAACATAATATATGCCTTGAGCTCATAATATAATTATAAGGAGAATGAAAATCAATATCATATTTATTTTAAATTCATGAAACTGCTTAAAAACAGTTATTCTCCGAGTTTGGTTACATGCTAGTGGTCATGAATTTGACGAACTCCGATTGATTTAAAACTTGGTAGGTTCATAGAAAACGCTCTAATGAGAAAACCTCACTGCTACGCAGTGAATTATGCTATTTTTCGGCATTTTCAGGTCATTTAGATGGGTTTTCAAGCATTTTATTAAATTGAATTTGTTATAAATATGAAAAATTATTCTTTATATATCGGTTATATTTGTGTTAAATCTGAAACATGATGACACATGATGATTTAACTTGATATGATATATATCAAGAATGCAAATCACATTATGGGTGGGCATAATACCGACCAGACCGAAAAAACCGGCCAAACCGAAAATTTCGGTTTATTCGGTTTCGGTTTTTCGATTTATTCGGTCGGTTTGCGGTTTATAATTTTAAAAAATTCAGTGTTCGATTCGGTGATCGATTTTAATGATTCGGTTTTCGGTTAAACCGAAAAATCAAATTTTTTTAGCCTAAGCCCAAAACGGAATTATTGCTCCACTAAGTATTACTACTGGAGCAACTTGGTTTTTGTTTGTTTATTTTTTTATCGTCACTTGGTATAATCGTGGAAAATGAAGCAACTTACTACTGCACCAAGTAACACAACGCTTCATAATATAAAACCTGGCTCTTTGTTCTTTTACTAAAGAAGCACATTTTCTTGTAAAAGCACATCTTTTGTTGTAAATAGAGGAAGAAGAGAGGCAGCTACGAGCTAAGCTTTTTTTTTTGGACAGTTTCCATTTGTCATCTAAGTAAAATTGCTGTGGAACAGAATCAGTAGCTATGAAAAGAGAGCAAAATCAAGAAAATTTGTAGAGATCTGTTGTTGGACTTGGAGTTTTTGGTTACCCTTTTTGGCTATTCTCACAATAAGTAATCTATTTTCTTTGTTTCGTACTATTTTTGTCATGGTTTGAAACCGAAATCGAACCGAACATGAATAAATCAAACCGAACCGAAGTTATTATGATTCGATTTTGGTTATTAAAATCACAAACCGAAAACCGAATAAACTTAACCGAACTTCTACAAAACCGAACCGAACAGACTGATGCCCCCCCTAAATCATATGGATTTAATCTTAATTACGCCAAAATAATTTATTCGAATTTGGTCTAATTTTTTGGCGATCGTGAATTTCATGATCTCTGAATGACCTGAAATTTGGTAGATTCATCGAAAACGATCAGTTAAGAAGAACTCACTGCTATGCAGAGCTATGCAGTGAATCACATCGTATTTTAATGATGCGAAATCGTTTAGATGGGTTATTTTGGTGGTTTGGCGGATTAAAATATTATTTACATACGAAAAGCCATTCTTTCTGTTATTTATTTATGTCTAATCTAGAACATGATAACACATGTTGATTTAATATGAATTAGTAAATTATAAGAATGTAGGTCATATTTTAAATTCCTAAAAAATGCTTAAAATGGCAATTTCCCAAATTTGGTCGCAATTTTAGAGATTGTGATTTTAACGGTTTTCGATTGATCTAAATTTTGGTAGGTTTATCAGAAACAGCCCAGTGATCAATACTCACTACTAGTGAAAAATGTTAATTTTAGCGTTTTAAGACTGTTTAAATGGGGTTTTGAGCTTTTGTTTTTTTAATTGTGGAACTTAATCCTCAGAGAAAAGTTTGTAGTTGTAACCAAGTGGTGATAAGAATTAACCCTTATGATCTTCACTTTTTATTTATAGTGAGATAATAAATTTATGCGTTGACTTTAGGTCTTCCTCCATATCGGATAAATTTATTATGAACTCACTAGGTATAGTTACTAGTTACTGATAACCTATATTTGACTCTCTATCTTAGTTTAAGGGTTAAATCAATTTTGTAACTAAAATACAATCATGATTAAGTGGTGATAGAAATATATTTCTATGGTTTTCCACTATTAATTTCAAGTGAGTAATAAATTTACTCGTTGACTTTAGGTCTTCCTCCATATCGGATAAATTTATTATAAACTCACTAGGTGAAATACTAGTAATTGATATCGTGTACTTACTCCCCATCTAAGTATACATGTTGGATCAATGGAACTAGAGCTATTAATTATGATGTTCACTTGACTTAAATTAACAGTATACTCTCCATCTGAGTTGGGTATGTTTTAACTATAGGAGTGAATAATCTGGCATTATATATGTATGTTGCATGAATAGTTCTTTTTCCATCGAAATTGCTATTCAATATGCATGAATACATATATTTGTAGTGTGTTTAAAATGTTCGTGTTAAATGGTTATATACAATTGACTGAAAATAATAGTATACTCTCCATCTGAGTTGGTACTATTTATTTTTGGATTGTATAATTTTTGCATTATATAATATACTTTGCATGAATGATTCTTTTCCCATCGAAATTTATTATTCGAGATGCATGTATGTATATAAATATTGACTGCAGTCTGAATTTTATTATTCAGTGTTTTGTCTTATTATGATATATTTAATATTTTTATCTCAACTCCACAATGACTTTATACAATTTATCATATTACTTGTTAAAAGTTTCCTTTAGTGATAAGACATTAATTTAAAGGATGCAATATATGTACCTTTTGTTATAAGGAATTTAATTCTGGTTTCTGGGCAAAATAAGAGATGGATATTTATTTTATGTTTCGAATAACTCTTGAGTTATTGAGCTTGATAAATATTTTATCTCTTGTGGTACATGAATGCATGACCTTGTTATTTTATATTAATGTCTCTCATGAACAGAACAATATTAGTCTACCTCATAAGAGAATATGTTCTTCAAAATTGAGTAAAACTTATTTGTGCACTTTTGTCTAAGTTATATTAATCTGGATAGGATTTTAAATTGATAAAGAATGGACCTTAAGGTTCATTGAAAGTAGAGGAACTACCAACTTGTGGATCCTGTTTGGAAGGAAATTTGACTAAAGGATGTTTCCCTTCAAAAGGAAATAAAGCTAGTGATAAGCTAGAATGAATCCCTTCTGAATTGTATGGATAAATGAACTTACCGGTAAGAGATAGTTTTGAGTATTTTTGTGACGTTCATAAATAATTACTCAAAAATTTAATATATTTATTTGATGCACCGTAAGTCTTAATGATTTAAGTAATTCAATTTTTTAAGACTTGAAACGGAAAAGCACTAAGAAAATATATTCAGTTACTGTAATTTGATTGTAGTGGCAAGCACCTCTCTAAAGAGTTCTTTTGTTACTTATCAGAATAAGGGATTACATCTCAATTGTCTACACCGTAAACTCCATAATAGAGTGGTGTAATAGAATGAAGAAATAAGTCTCTTTTGGACATGGATAAATTAATGAAGCGTATTCAAATTTGCATTATTCGTTTTTGGAATATTTCTTAGAAACTGCAAATTACATTCTGAATTTATTTTCTTGTAAGTTAGTACCTGTGACATCTATAAAATTGTGGACTGAATATAAGCTCAGTCTGCGGTATGTTCATATATAAGATTGTACAGCATATGTGATGAAAGGGAAAGCAGATATGTAAGATTGAAGCAAGAATGGATAGGTGCATGTTTATTGAATATCCAAGAAAATGAATGGATATTTATTTTATTATCCTAAAGAAAATAAGGCAATTGTTAAAACAAATACAATTTTCTAGATAACGACTGCTTAATAAACCATGTTCCTAAAAGTAAACTAGTTTTATATGAACTAGGCAAAGAAATAACTAGATGTTTAAGAACATCAAAACCCAAACGTTGGAATTGACATTCCATTACATTTAAGTAGTGGAAAAACGTTAATAGGCAGAATATGCCTTTATCAAGTGGGAGTGATATTTGAACAGTGAACACTATAGTAAGAAGTCGCTAATATTTCAATATTGTAAGGTAATGAAGGTAATATTCGTAGTACTTCGTTGTAGTGGGAGAATACTAAGGAAAATCATAGCTCGACGTACACTCTTGGGGTAGTTTTGTATTTTTGGTAACAGGATCTCTGAAGAGTTTAGTACCACACTAGATAGTTACGACAAAACTACTGGACAAAGATTGCATCAGAAATAACTTGGCAAGATTCTTTAACAAAACCTTATTTGGTGAAGACTTTTAATAGTCATGTAAATGAATGCGTGAGAAAGTTGTTCATACATGGTTATAAGTCTAAGTGGGAGATTGTTGGGGCATATACTATTAACCATACATTTGAATATGGTATATTCTAATAATTGTCGTGGTTAAAAGTGTAAGTGGGAGATTATTGGGATATATACTATTAACCATGAGTTTGGTTTAAATATAGTATTTATTATGAAATAATTGTTTATTCAGTTTTAAAAAGTTTTAAATAGATCATATATTAGTCTGTGTTCTTTACTTATATAGTAGATGATTTAGTGTATAGAATTTAGCTTATACACGGAAGATTAAATCATCGGTTCTTATAAGTATAAAGTTTGAGTTCACAATCTAATGATGGAATTGGACAAACCATCATGGATGATTGTAGCACAAGATTAAATATAATTTATCTTGATTATGGGAATGGTTTAATTCCAACTTTTTGTACTAGTACATTTTGTATGTATTGAACGGACCAAGTAGAGATAGGTATTTTATACTGACTTAATAAAATAAACTCTCTAGCCATTAAATGTACTTATACTCTTAATCTTGATATAATTATTATTAGTTGTGTATATTATTATTGTTTTGATTTATTAAAATGCGAGATCCTTTCGTGGGTCAATATGCCTAGAAATTGGATAATAATGATGTACATTGGCGAATTAATAGTTAGTTGATGGAATCCATGTCTCAGTTTAGAGATTGATGATACACCTTTATGAAAGCTTATAAGTTTTCATGTGTAAACCCGATCGGTAAATTTTATATTCGACACATGAAATAAGTTAAGCGAAAGTCTAAAGAAAATAGTCAACAAATTAAATTGTCAGTAATTTAATTTAATTGATTAGTATCTGAATCTTAACATGGAGATTTAAATAAGATTTAATGGATGAATTTCGAAATTGAATAAGGAGTGCAATTACGAATTTTTAGTAGAATAATTCGTAATTAATTATGGTGGATATTAATTTCGAAATTAGAAATTAATTCCATAGATGGAAGCCTTGTTAATTAAATTTTATGGTCCCCGTTGTGTCTAAATAAAAGAAAATAAAGGAATTCTTTTTCTGGTGGAAAGGAAAACCCAACAGGTTTTGAAAAAATATTTTAACCCTTAAAACTTGTACTATAAATACATAAGGTTTTCTACCTAGAGAAAAAGAGATGGTGGCCGAAATGTTTAGCCAAGTTTTCCTAGGAAGGCTGAAATGTCATCTTTAAATTTAATAATTAATTCTATGTTCTAAGACCTCAAAAAGCACTATTTATCATTCCTGGACTTGCATGCGCCGTCCGTAAATTTTTCTGGAAAGTGTTTATGTGAAAAATGGATTAAAGTATGAATTAGAGCTTTAAAACTCAACTGAGTTGACTTTGGTCAATATTTTGAGCAAACGAACTCGAATCGGTATTTTGACAGTTCCGGTAGGTCCGTATCGTGAATTGGGACTTGAGCGTATATCCGGAATCACATTCCAAGGTCCCTAGCCCGAGATATGGAATTGTAATAAAAAATTAAAAGTTTAAGTTCAAATAGTGACAGGATGTAGAATTATGTGCAAACGACCCCGGAATAGAATTTTGATAATTCCAACAGCTCCGTATGGTGATTTTAAACTTTGGAGCTTGATCGAAATTTTATTTGGAAGTCCATAGTGAAATTAGGCTTGAAACGTCTAAAATAGGAATTTAAAGTTTGGAAGTTTTACCGGGGAGTTGACTTATTTGATATCGGGGTCGGAATCCAGTTCTGAAAATGTTCACAGCTCCTTTATGTTATTTATGACTTGTGTGCAAAATTTGAGATCAATCGGACTTGATTTGGTAGGTTTCGACATCGAATGTAGAAGTTAGAAATTTTAAGTTTCATTAAGCTTGAATTGGAGCATAATTCGTAGTTTTAGCATCGTTTTATGTGATTTGAGATTTCAAATAAGTTTGTATGATGTTGTAGGACTTGTTGGTATATTTGGTTGAGGTCCCGAGGGCCTCGGGTGAGTTTCGGATGGTTAACGGATCAAAAATGAGACTTAAACAGCTGCTGCAAAATTTCTTCTGCTGTGCAATCGAGCCCAAAAATCGAAGGCCGGAAATCGAGCCCAGAAATTGAGCCAAGGATCGAAGGCAGGCTCGAGATCCATAATCGAAGACAGGCTCGAGAGCCATGATCGAAGACAAAGCTCGAGGGCCATGATCGAAGGCAAGATCGAAGGCTAGTGGTCGAAGGCATGATCGATAGCCAGGATCGATGGTTGTGATCGAGCCCCAGGGTCGAGGGCCATGATCGAAGCTATGATCGAAGGCCATGAC
>AWOL01S0001194.1:45134-154998 GCA_000715115.1 Nicotiana otophora | reverse complement strand
TCGGGGTTGGAATCCAGTTCTGAAAATTTTCACAGCTCTGTTATGTCATTTATGACTTGTGTGCAAAATTTGAGGTCAATCGGACTTGATTTGATTAGGTTTCGACATCGAATGTAGAAGTTGAAAATTTTAAGTTTCATTAAGCTTGAATTGGAGCATAATTCGTGGTTTTAGCATCGTTTTATGTGATTTGAGATTTCAAATAAGTTCGTATGATCTTTTAGGACTTGTTGATATATTTGGTTGAGGTCCCGAGGGCCTCGGGTGAGTTTCAGATGGTTAACGGATCAAAAATGGGACTTAAACAACTGTTGCAAATGCTGCTGCAAATTTTCTTCTACTGTGCAATCGAGCCCAAAATTCGAAGGCCAGAAATCGAACCCAGAAATCAAGCCCAGAAATCGAGCCGAGGATTGAAGGTAAGAGCGAAGGCCAGTAATCGAAGCCATGATCGATAGCCAGGATCGATGGTTGTGATCGAGCCCCAGGGTCGAGGGCCATGATCGAAGCTATGATCGAAGGCCATGACCGAGTCCCATGATCGGACTCCCCATGATCGGACTCCCCTTAATCGGACTCCCCATGATCGGACTCCTATGATCGAGGTCCAGGATCGGACCCCATGATCGAGGTCACCTGGACAGATCTGTAAGTTATAAAAACGGGGGGGGCTTCGTCCCATTCGCTATTTTTAACAACTTGAAGCTTGGGCAGAGGCGATTTTTGATATATTTTCAAGGAAAAATATTGGGGTAAGTTTTTTTAACTCAATCTTGGTTAGATTACTCGAATCCATCACTGTTTTTAAACATTTAATTGGTGATTTAAGTCGAAAAAATTTGAAAATACTCTTGGATAGATTTGAGGATTCGATGGTCGAATCATTATTGGAATTTAGTCATTTTGGTATGGTTAGACTCGTGGTTGAATGTGCGTTCATATTTCGTAACTTTCGCCGGATTCCGAGATGTGGGCCTCACATGCCATGTTTTAGTTAATTTCGGATTTTTATTGAAAAACATAGTATTTTCTTATAGAATTAATTTTATAATTTTTGTTGACGGTATCGAAATAATTATGACTAGATACGAGTCTACCAGAATCGAAAAATCGAGAAAAAAGCATACTGCTTGGTTAAATTGGAGCAAGTCGAGGTAAGTGACTTGTCTAACCTTTTGTAAGATTGTTTTACTCATTGTGATGGAGCCGTGAGCTCTTTATTGCGGAAAAATATTATTGATGATTTATGTTGGCATGAGCCGTGAGCTCTTTATTTTGATGTATTGTAATATTGATATGCATGCGGTGGTATAAGGTCTGGTATTAAAATGCATGTGGTGAGATAAGGGTGGCTTGATACGCGTGGCTAGTAGGGGGAACTACTAGAAGTCATGCGGTGTGATAAGGATGGCTAAAACGCGGGATGCTATTTCGGAAAAAATATTTTCTTTAAAATAAATTGTGAAGGCTCCCGCGGTGAGATAAGAAAATGAGATATTGTGAATTTATTTATGATTTGGGACTACGAGATGGTATCTCGGTAGTGCCCTTGTTGATATTGATTTATGGCCATAGTTTCCTTTGATTAATTGTTGTGATTTTCATAAAGTTGAAAGGAATTCTGATTTGATTCCACGAGATATTATTTGCAATTATTTAGTGGCATGAAATGTGATATACTATTTGATTCATTTCCATAGTCATTTTATCTTATTAAATTGTTTAAACATTTTTCCATGTCATTATCTATTCTCCAGTAGGGCCTGACGTGACCTCGTCACTACTCTACCGAGGTTAGGCTTAGTACTTACTGGGTACTGCTGTGGTGTACTCATACTATGCTTTTGTACCTATTTTTGCGCAGATCCTTGTATATCTTACCAGTCTAGACGTCAGTGAGTTACCTGCGCACGGAGACTTCGAGGTATATCTGCCAGCATCCGCAGACTCCGGAGTCCCCTTCTATCATTTTTATGTTGCTTCCTTATTTTTCTTTAGACCTTGATACATAGAGACGTTGAGAATAATTTTTTAGAAGATTGTGACTTATTTCTACTGGGTTTTGGGAGTTGTAATTATTTGAATTGTAGTTTATTTATTATAGATATTTATGATTATTCCGCATTGATAGGCTTACCTAGTCTTAGAGACTAGGTGCCATCACGACCTCCTACAGAGGGAATTTGGGGTCGTGACAAGTTGGTATCAGAGCACTAGGTTCATAGGTATTATGAGTCACAAGCAGGTTTAGTAGAGTCTTGCGGATCGGTACGAAAATGTCTGTACTTATATCGAGAGGCTATGGAACTGTTAGGAAATATTCACTTCTTTGATTCCTTATCGTGCTCTTTGTTGATTTCAAAGTTCTAAACAATTGTCTTTCTATTCTCTCACAGATGGTGAGGACACGCACAACTGGATCCGATGATAAGACACCCGTGCCCCCTGTTGGAGCCGCAAGAGGCCGGGGTCGGGGCAGAGGCCGAGCCAGAGGCAGAGGAGGACCACATGGTGTAGCCAGAGTACCTGCACGAGCTGCTGCACTAGAGCCACCAGTAGCTCCAGTTGGAGAACAAGCACCTGAGACACCTGTTACTACTCCTGCACTTCAGAAGACTCTTGCCCAGTGTTTGAGCATGTTTGGCACTCTAGCTCAGGCAGCGTTAATTCCACTTGCTCCCGCCACATCTCAGGCCAGGGGAGGAGCACAGACTCCCGCCGTCCGTACTCCAAAACCATGGGCCCAAGTTGACCATGCCCTAGAGGTTATACCAGTACAGCTAGTTGTCCAAGTTCGGCGTGATATTAGGACAACAGTTTCAGAGGGGGAGCAGCTCAGGCCCGAGAGGTATAAGAAGTACCACCCTCCCACTTTCAGTGGTTTAGCTTCAGAGGATGCTCAGGGTTTTCTGGAGGAATGTCACTGTATCGTTCGTACTATGGGTATTGTGGATTCCAGTGGGGTTTCTTTCACAGCATTCCAGTTTAGAGGAGCAGCCTACCAGTGGTGGCGGGAATATGAGTTGGATAGTCCCGCTGAGGCATCTTCACTCACTTGGACTCAATTTTCGGATATGTTCTTAAGGGAGTATGTTCCTAAGAGTCTTAGGGATGCATGGCGCGTAGAGTTTGAGCAGTTGTGCCAGGGTTCTATGACCGTGTCAGAGTATACGGTCTGATTCAGTGATTTGGCTAGGCATGCACCAGCCTTAGTTGCTACTGTTCGAGAGCGGGTTCGCAGATTTATTAAGGGTCTTCACCCTAGTATCAGATATAATATATTCCGAGAGCTAGAGATGGACATCACATACCAACAGGTGGTGTCAATTGCTAGGAGATTGGAAGGTATGCAGACTCGGAAGAGGGAAGAGAGGGAAGCTAAGAGACCCGAGATTTTGGCACATATAATAATTCTCGTGCCCCAGTTGTAGCCCGTCATGGTAGAGGTTATGTGAGCCGTCCTATTCATTTAGCACTTCCACCTTCAAGTGGTATTCCGACTACTCCCAGACCTCAGGTTCCATATTATGCACCACCAGTGTCTTCTGTACCTTCTACACAGGGTGCTTTCAGCGGACAGTCTAGTCAATCAGCCCCGAGCTAGTCCCAGCAACCACATCCTCTGAGGGCTTGTTTTGAGTGTGGTGACACTCGTCTTATCATGAGGCATTGCCCCATACTTAGGAGGGGTGCACCTCCACGGATTTCTCAGGCCCACCTATTCCACAGGGTCCTCAGGCTTCTCAGGCCATGATTACTACACCAGTTGCCACTCCACCTACATATCCAGCTAGGGGTGTGATGCGTATCTGGCCTATGTGAGAGATGTTAGTATCGATACTCTAACTGTAGAGTCAGTTCCTATAGTAAGGGATTTTGCTGATGTATTTCTAGCGGATCTTTCCGGTATGCCACCCGACAGGGATGTTGACTTTGGCATTGAATTGTTACCGGCACTCAGCCCATTTCTATTCCACCATACTGTATGGCCCCAGCAGAGTTGAAAGAATTAAAAGAACAGTTACAAGAGTTGCTTGATAAGGGTTTCATTCTGCCCAGTGTATCACCTTGGGATGCTCGTGCCTTATTTGTAAATAAGAAGGATGGTTCTATGCGGATGTGTATTGATTACCACCAGCTGAACAAGGTTACGGTGAAGAACAGGTATCCATTGCCACGTATTGATGGCCTATTTGATCAGCTTCAAGGTGCCAGAGTATTCTCTAAGATCGACTTACATTCAAGCTATCATCAATTGAAGATTCGGGAGCCAGATATCCCGAAGACCGCTTTCAGGACTCGGTACGGTCATTACGAGTTCCTTGTGATGTCTTTTGTGCTGACCAATGCCCCAGCAACATTTATGCACGTAATGAATAGTGTATTTCAACCCTATCTTGATTCCTTTGTCATTGTGTTTATTGACGACATTCTGGTGTATTCCCGGAGTCAGGAAGGTCATGAACAACACCTGAGGACTACGCTTCAGATTTTGAGAGAAAGGAGGTTATATGCAAAATTTTCAAAGTGTGAATTCTGACTTGATTCAGTGGGATTTTTGGGTCATATAGTTTCATGCCAGGGGATCAAGGTAGATCCAAAGAAGATTGAAGCAGTGCAGAGTTGGTCCAGACCGTCCTCGGTTACAGAAATTCGAAGTTTCCTTGGTTTGGCTGGGTATTATCGCCGATTTGTAAAGGGTTTCTCTTCTATTGCTGCATCTATGACCAAATTGACCTAGAAGGGTGCTCCGTTCAGGTGGACCGAGGAATGTGAGGAGAGCTTCTAAAAGCTCAAGACAACTTTGACTACATCCCCAGTATTAGATTACCTACAGGTACAGGATCTTATACTGTGTATTGTGATGCGTAGCGTATTGGTCTCAGCGCAGTGCTGATGCAAGACAGTAGGATGATTGCCTACGTGTCCAGACAGTTAAAGGTGCATGAGAAGAATTATCCTGTACATGACCTTGAGTTATCAGCTATTGTTCATGCCTTAAAGATTTGGCGGCATTATTTATACGGTGTCCATTGTGAGATCTACACCGATCACCGGAGTCTACAACATCTGTTTAAACAGAAGGATCTTAATTTGCGGCGGCAGAGATGGTTGGAGTTTCTTAAGGATTATGATATCACCATTCTCTATCATCATGGGAAGGCCAATGTGGTGGCCGATGCCTTGAGTCGTAAGACGTGGAGTTTGGGCAGCTTAGCATATTTACTGGTAGCAGAGAGGCCTTTAGCCTTGGATGTTCAGGCCTTGGCCAACCAGTTTGTTAGACTGGATGTTTCCGAGCCAACTCGAGTTTTGGCTTGCGTGGTTTCTCAGTCTTCTCTTTATGATCGTATCAAGGAACGTCAGTATGATGACCCCTATCTGCTTGTCCTTAAGGATACAGTTCAGCACGGTGATGCCAAGGAAGTCACTATTGGAGATGACGATGTATTACGGATGCAGGGAGGGCTATGTGTGCCTAATGTGGACGTTTTGCGTGAGTTGATTCTCCAGGAAGCTCACAGTTCGTGGTACTCCATTCATCCGGGTGCTGCAAAAAATGTATTAGTACTTGAGACAACACTATTGGTGGAGGCGGATGAAGAAAGACAAAGTGGGGTATGTAGCTCAGTGTCTAAATTGTCAACAGGTAAAATATGAGCATCAGCGACCGGGTGGATTGCTTCAGAAGTTAGAGATTCCAGAATGAAAATGGGAGCGGATCACTATGGATTTCATTGTTGGGCTCTCACGGACTCAGAGGAAGTTCGATGCAGTTTTGATGACTGTGGATAGATTGACCAAGTCAGCTCATTTCATTCCTCTGATTACTACTTACTCTTCAGAGTAGCTGGCTCAAGTATTTATTCGCGAGATTGTCAGACTCCACGGTGTACCGGTATCTATCATCTCTGACTGGGGTACACAGTTTACCTCATGGTTTTGGAGGGATATATGGAGAGAGTTGGGTACTCGTGTGGAGTTGAGTACGACATTTCACCCTCAGACGGACGGGCAATCCGAATGCACTATTCAGATACTGGAGGATATGCTTCGTGCTTGTGTGTTAGATTTTGGGGGTGCTTAGGACCAGTTCTTACCACTTAGTGAGTTTGCTTACAACAACCGTTACCAGTCGAGCATTCAGATGGCTCCATATGAGGCCTTGTATGGTAGGCGGTGCCGGTATCCAGTGGGTTGGTTCGAATCGGGCGAGGCTAGGCTATTGGGTATAGACTTGTTTCAGGATGCATTGTAAAAGGTTAAGTTGATTCAGGATCGACTTTGTACAGCCCAATCCAAACAGAAGGGTTATGCGGATCGAAAGGTTCGTGATGTTGCATTCATGGTTGGTAAGCGGGTATTGCTCCGAGTTTCGCCTATGAAGGGTGTGATAAGGTTCGGGAAGAAGGGCAAGTTGAGCCCTAGGTATATTGGGCCTTTTGAGATTCTTGAAAGAGTTGGAGAGGTGGCTTACAGACTTGCGCTACCACCTAGTCTCTCTGCAGTTCATTTGGTATTCCATGTTTCTATGCTTCGGAAATATCACGGCGATTCGTCTCATGTGTTAGACTTCAGTTTGGTTCAGTTGGACAAGGATCTATCTTATGTTGAGGAACCAGTGGCTATTTAGATAGGTAGGTTCGAAAGCTGAGGTCAAAGAATATTGCTTCCATGAAGGTTCAGTGGAGGGGTCATCCGGTCGAGGAGGAGACTTGGGAGACCGAGCATGATATGCGCAGCCGTTATCCACACTTATTCACCAACTCAAGTACTTTTTCTAACTTCATTCGAGGACGAATGTTGATTTTAGAGGTGGAGAATGTGATGATCCAAAATGTCATCTTTAAATTTAATAAATAATTTTATGTTCGAAGACCTTGAAAAGCACTATTTATCATTCCTCGACTTGCGTGCGCAATCCGTATAATTTTTTGGAAAGTTTTTATGTGAAAAATAGATTAAAATATGAATTAGAGCTTTAAAACTCAACTGAGTTGACTTTGGTCAATATTTTGAGCAAACGGACTCGGATCAGTATTTTGAAAGTTCCGTAGGTCCGTATCGTGAATTGGGATTTGGGCATATGCCCGGAATCAAATTCCGAGGTCCCTAACCCGAGATATAAAATTTTGATGAAAAATTAAAAGTTTAAGTTCAAATAGTGACCGGATGTAGAATTATGTGCAAACGACCCCGGAATAGAATTTTGATGATTTCAACAGTTTCGTATGGGGATTTTGAACTTTGGAGCGTGATCGGAATTTTAGTTGGAAGTCCGTAGTGAAATTAGGCTTGAAATGTCTAAAATAGGAATTTAAAGTTTGGAAGTTTGACCGGGGAGTTGACTTTTTTGATATCGTGGTCGGAATCCAGTTCTGAAAATTTTTACAGCTCCTTTATGTCATTTATGACTTGTGTGGAAAAATTTGAGGTCAATCAGACTTGATTTGATAGATTTCGACATCGAATGTAGAAGTTGGAAATTTTATGTTTCATTAAGCTTGAATTGGAGCATAATTCATGATTTTAGCGTCGTTTTATGTGATTTGAGATTTCAAATAAGTTCGTATGATGTTTTAGGACTTGTTGGTATATTTGGTTGAGGTCCCGAGGGCCTCGGGTGAGTTTCGAATGGTTAACGGATCAAAAATGGGACTTAAACAGTTACTGCAAATTTTCTTCTGTTGTGCAATCGAGCCCAATAACCGAAGGCCGAAAATCGAGCCCAGAAATCGAGCCGAGGATCGAAGGTAGGCTCGAGATCCATGATCGAAGGCAGGCTCGAGATCCATGATCAAAGACAGGCTCGAGAGCCATGATCGAAGACAAGGCTCGAGGGCCATGATCGAAGGCCAGTGATCGAAGGCCATAAAGATCGAAGCCATGTTCGATGGCTGTGATCGAGCCCCAGGGTCGAGGGCCATGATCGAAGCTATGATCGAAGGCCATGACCGAGGCCCATGATCAGATTCCCCTTAATCGGACTCCCCATGATCGGACTCCTATGATCGAGGTCTAGGATCGGACCCCATGATCGAGGTCACCCTGGACAGATCTGTAAGTTATAAAAACAGGGAGGGCTTCGTCCCATTCGCCATTTTTAACAATTTGGAGCTTGAGCAGAGGCGAGGTTTGATATATTTTTAAGGAAAAACATTAGGGTAAGTGTTCTTAACCCAATCTTGATTAGATTACCCGAATCTATCACAGTCTTTTAATATTTAATTGGTGATTTAAGTTGAAACAATTTGAAAACCCTCTTGGATAGATTTGAGGATTTGAGGGTCGAATCATTTTAGGAAGTTAGTCATTTTGGTATGGTTAGAATTGTGGTTGAATGGCGTTCATATTTCATAACTTTCACCGGATTCCGAGACGTGGGCCCCACGGGTCGTTTTTGAGTTAATTTCGGATTTTTATTTAAAAATGTAGTATTTCTTATAGAATTAATTCTATAATTTTTGTTGACTATATCGAATTAATTATGACTAGATATGAGTCGACCGGAATCGGAAAATCGAGGAAAAAGCATACTACTTGGTTAAATTGGAGCAAGTTGAGGTAAGTGACTTGTCTAACCTTGTGTGGGAGAAATTTTTCCTAGGATTGGTATTAATTGTAATGTGATGAAAGTCATGTACACGAGGTGACGAGTGTTTACATGGACTAAATGTGAAGGATTATGTGTATAAATTATGAAGATCACCATTGTATATTAATTAAATTTTTAAATCTTGTTATATTCTCTATCATTGATTTGATTTGTATACATTAAATTTGCTTGACCTTTTCCTGCTAATTATTTTACCTGTTTGTTGAAACTTGGTTTCTTTTATTCTGTGCATTATTTGAAATTAATTTTCTTTAAATTAAATATTATTAATATGAAGTATTTAACATTTTAAATTTGGTATTGAAGCAACGTATTAAAGATTTTAAAATATTATTTTTCTAAATTATTTATTCCTGAATAGTTTTGTAAGATTTTTGTACTCATTGTGATGGAGCCGTGAGCTCTTTATTGTGAAAAAATATTATTGATGATTTATGTTAGCATGAGCCGTGAGCTCTTTATTGTGAAAAAATATCGTTGATTTATTTTGGCAAATTGAAATATTTGGGCACTTGAGGTGCAAATTGTGATATATTATGATATTGATACGCATGCGGTGGTATAAGGTCTGGGTATTGAAATGCATGTGGTGAGATAAGGGTGGCTTGATACGCGTGGATAGTAGGGAGAACTACTAGAAGTCATGCGGTGTGATAAAGATGGCTAAAACGCAGGATGCTATTTCGAAAAAAATGTTCTCTTTAAAATAAATTGTGAAGCCTCCTGCGGTGAGATAAGGAAATGAGATATTGTGAATTTATTTATGATTTGGGACTACGAGGCGGTACCTCGGTAGTGCCCTTGTTGATATTGATTTATGGCCATAGTTGCATTCGATTAATTGTTGTAATTTTCATAAAGTTGAAAGGAATTCTGCTTTGATTCCACGAGATATTATTTGTAATTATTTGGTGTCATTAAATGTGACATACTATTTGATTCATTTCCATAGTCATTTTATCTTATTAAATTATTTAAATATTTTTTCATGTCATTATCTATTCTCCAGTAGGGCCTGACCTAATCTCGTCACTACTCTACCGAGGTTAGGCTTGGCACTTACTGGGTACTGCTGTGGTGTACTCATACTATATTTCTGCACATCTGTTTATGCAGATTCAGGTACATTTTACCAGTCTAGACGTCAGTGAGTTACCTACGCACGGAGACTTCGAGGTATATCCCAGCATCCGCAGATTCCGGAGTCCCCTTCTATCATTTTATGTTGCTTCCTTATTTTTCTTTAGACCTTGATACATAGAGATATTGAGAATAAATTTTTAGAAGCTTGTGACTTATTTCTACCGGGTTTTGGGAGTTGTAATTATCTGAATTGTAGTTTATTTATTTCAGATATTTATGATTATTCCGCATTGATAGGCTTACCTAGTCTTAGAGACTAGGTGCCATCACGACCTCCTACGAAGGGAATTTGGGGTCGTGACATTATAATAATCCATCAATAAGAAAATGAGATTGAGATGGCGTGTGTAGTGAATATTTATTGCTCAGGACACGTGGTGATTCCTAATTAGCCTGTGGTTGATCACGATCCCCAAGATCATGATGAATATTTTTATGATCAAAGTTTTTTCCGATTTTGAAGGTTATAAAAAATAGGTATCCCGCATATATATATATATATATATATATATATATAAGTACAGGACCCCCTTCATTTGCTAATCACTTTGTAAATTCCTTCTACAACTTTCTTGACCCTTGCAAAACATCTCTCTGCTTTTCTTGTTTCTCCTTTCGCCATTACCATGAATTCTGAAATAACTTTTCAGCAATTGCAGATCTTCCCCTACCAAACCAGATGAATGATATTATTGATCCTCTAGAGAAATATCCTTCCATATCACCCCTAGAAGGAGTTCCTTTTGCTGCACCTCTAGAAGAAGTTTCTTGTACTTCCTGTGAGAAGGGAAATACAACTCAGAAACCACATAAAAGCAGGAAAAGGAAGCATGATATTGAGACCTTAGTCGTTGAAATTCTCCCAAGAAATTAGATTTTGAAGCGGACGAGAAGTCATGGAGCAGGGTAATAGTGTAATATGTGGATACTCATGTGAACAACGTCGACTCTTTAGTTTGTGAAAATCACACCCCTCTTATTCGGAGGGAATGTCATTGGGAATATCATATCGATGTTCAAGCGCTCTTGGAAAGTGAAAGGATTACCAGTAATGGGACTGATATTTCCTTCGTATCTACTTACCATTCACCCTTGGGTCCAAACCACCACTCGACCCCATAATTCTCAATTTTTATAGGTACTTCAACATTTGTCTGGGCCAAGTTTGTCCGAGTGTTTGAAGGCTATTAGAGTGTCTCCGTGTTTTGGCTAATTTAGTTGATGTTAATTTTTTTCTTCATGTTCTCCTCCACCTCTACATCCCGAGACTATTCAGGGGAAGCATTGTTATTGCCATCAACCACAGTATGTGAGTGCTTGTGAATACAAAGGATGATTGAGAAAAAGGTTATTATGACCAACTTGTCACTACCTCTACCCGTGAACTGATCTCTTTCGAGGATTGTCCCTTTCTTGGAGAGGTGGAACGACAATTTTAAGTATATCACATTTATCGCGGGTCAATATTTATCACCTATTTTCTAATTTATGGATTTTGTATTATAGCAATTCTAGAGGGAAGCTTTTGGTATTGGGGAATGGGTTGAGAAGATTCTATCATCCTCCACGATAACACAGTGGTATTGGTAGTACATCTCGGAGATCTCTATATTGACAGCTAAGAACCACGATAACCTTTTTCGTCTATCAACCCTTCGCCTTAATGTTTCATATCTTCATCACTCTTTTTCTTTTTGTGGAAATCTCTTCGAGGAAGACCCTTTCCCAAGTATTCATAAATCTCCCATATTCATCTATTCTTCTCAAGACAAGACCCAACAGTTTTCCGCCATGAAGAGGAAGGAAAGTTCATCAAAACCTACTTTGATTAGTGGTTCTATGGGCCTTCCAAAGAAGAGAACAAGGCCTAGCTTTCGCATAGGGTCTGAGGGTGCTTGGGTAAGTACTTGAGTTAACCTTTAGATCGTGCATCCCTAGGATAGCAAACCCATAGAGATTGAGGATGAGAAGATGGAGTACCGATGTATGGATCCAACAAGAGGTAAAGCTTTCACTCTGAATAGGGGTAAAGGTATTGTGGGGGATAATCCAGTCGGATCCTTCATCCCCGAGATTTACCAGCCCGACTTCATTTTTTTATCAAAGCCCGCAATTCTGCACTTTCCCTTAGTCGGCCCCTCAGTAGGTGCTGATATACATTGAGTGATGATTGAGGTGCCAGAAGGAGTGAATCTTCTAGACCATTTGGGTGAGGATGCCATATGGTTGAAAGAGTTGGTTTTCCCCTTCAGGTATGTCTTGCGTTGTTTCTCTCCTCCTTTGCTATGACTTTTTCATGGTTCTGTAAATGAAATTGTGTTGTGTTTTTGCTGCAGGTTTGGTTTCGACCCAGATTTGAAGGAAGTTCTTACTTAATGAGGAAATGATGTCAGAACTGAAGGAAAGCTTCAAGGTTTGGGAGTCTAGGATACGTACATGGAGAAAGAGACTTGCAAGCTTTTGGCCAAGTGGCTAACGAAGAGCTAGAAGAGGTGAAAAAGGATATGGAGAAGCAAAATGCTTCGCACATTGAGATGATAGATCACCTTGAGACATTGCTTTCTAGAATGAGGTGCATTTAAGTCAGTTGGGTAATGAACATGCAAAGCTTATTGATGAGCTTTCTCGGGACAAAGTGCATGGGAAATTCCTCGAGCTGGCTCTCGAATCTTAAAAGGAGTATACTAAATCCTTCCAGGCTGAGAAAGGTAGGTTGCAGAGTTATAGGGACAAGGCGATCCGGGACCTCGAAAGATCGAGGGTGTACTCTAAATTTTCCCTAAACCAATGTCTTTGTCGAGTCTAGATTGTCAAAGCTTGAGTGTGTCCATACAGGGATTCCTAAATTGGAGAAAGAAATCTAGATGGTAAGGAAGGCAGTAGAGATGACAGACAGGCTATGGATTCGTCTTCTCCCGAAAAGAGTCCCCGGAAGAGGAGGCAGTTTCGAACCTTCTGAAAGAGGATATAAAAAAGGAGCATACTAATTCGCACTCTGGCCCTTAGATCCCTCAATTAGATCAGTCTCTTTCTGCTCTACCGCCCTTTATCGTGTCTCTCAGGATTTGCAGCCTTCTTCCTTCCCGATTGTGGGTCAATGAAGTGACAGTACAAGTGCAGTGTCCAGTGTTTTAGAAGTCTGCCTTTTATTTTTATTTTTTCTTGGATAATTGCAGACATCTTGTATACGCTTTTGTTTTTAATCAGTTGGGACTTATGATTAATGAAAAGCAACATTTACCGTATTTTCACTTATGCCTTTTTGGAATATTCCGTGTAGATGTTTGCAAATTTATTTGAACATTTTGGATAGTCGATAGTATCCTTATCTGTTCCAGATATTTTGTCTTGGAGGGGCTTGCATCCAATTCCGAGAACATTATCTTGGGAAAAGAGCACAATACTTGATTGTCCTGAGATTTCTTGGACTCGTATATGCGACATCGTTTGACATGTTTGACCCACATGTTACATGGTTGTTTGCCTTTTGGAAACTTCTAATAAGTATCTTGAAAGTGGGATTTTCTTTGGCGGAAAAGTCAACTGTTTTCTGACACTCTTACTTAGGATCCGTAATGCCAAACATCGCGTCCCTTTAATGCATGCAACATGTGGGCGGGCCCGATTATAAACAACGCCTTCAGCGATTATCGACGTATTGATGACTTCTCCTTATAAAAGGAGTAGTCTATGTTTTGTTTCTACCCTTGCTTCCTTAAACTCTTTTTCTAGAAAAAACAAAAGATTTTGCATTCTCCGCTTCAAAAACGTCTCTAATTCTTCCCACAAAACATCCCAACTCTGAACAATGGATTTCCAGAGCCATAACTCCTCAGAGGAGAGACCCTCCTCCATTTTTTACTTCTGGTGCCACGGAGAATATCCCTTTGTTGCTGTCGTTAAGATGATGTTGGTTTGTACTGTGTCTCATCTGATGACAAAGAGAAGGACCACCAAAAAGGTGGACCTAGAATCCATGTAGAGCGGATGGTGTCGAACATTGTGCTGAAGGAACTAAAAATATATGACGACTTTAATGTGGGAAAAAAGACTGAGAAACAGACGGGGGATCAAAAATCCTCTATGTTCATATATCCTTCTCTCATCACCCATGATATCCTTTGCCGAGTTCAGGAGGACTATGGGTGGACCGATAAAGAAGATCTTGTCCTTGTAATTACACAGGAAGGTGAGAGGATCACCAACCATCGCCTTGGCCACTCCTTTATCTATACATACCCCTTCACCATGGGATTTAAACTCCCGGTGGATAAAGTTATTACTGAGCTCTATGTTCGGTACAAAATGTGCCTGGCTCGGTTTATTCCCTAAGTATGGAGGCTGGTTTTATGCCTTCGTCAGTTGGCACTGAAGGCTGGTGTAATCAATACGTGTAATAAGGGTTAAATGGCCATGATATTTGATTGCGCGATGACTATGATCGGAGATGGTTCAAGAGATGCTTGGTAGTGCAGACCAGGTTTATCTTTTTAAACGAGAAAATCCAGTTCCCGAGAAGTGGAATCTTAATTGTAAGTGCTTTTGTTATTCCCCCTTTGTTTATTTTAATGATTGTCCTAACCCTTGTGGCTTACAGTTGTTGCGGTGGATCTCGAGGGACACCTGATATTGAAGAAGGGGTGGCTAAGATTTTACAAGTTTGCAGTAACTGCTAGAGAAGTTGGAAGGACATTACAACTGAACTTGGGGGAGGGGGGGGGGTCTTTGAGCGAACTATCATGGTAACCTTTTATTCGTTTTGAGTATTCTTCATCTTATTCTACCGCCCTTTTATTTTTTCCAATGTGTATAGGTATTTGTATGTGTGGTTCTTGATATGATAACCCCAGTCTTGAGTTCAGTCTCATGGTGGCACTCCATTTTCGGTTGCAGATGCTTCTCGAAGAATCAAATAATTGCTCGTCAAAGCACCGCAGGAGGGTGTCGCTGATGCTTACGTAGCATCACCTCATTCTTGGACTACCAAGAGGAAGAGGAACTCTAGGAAGAGAGTTGAAGGTCCTGGGGTCAAAGGGAGCAGTCCCCGAGATGCTCCCCAGGCTGTTCAGAGTGGCACCACTGAGGAGCCTACATGCCCCGACCTTGTTTTAGTCGACTCCGAGGAGGAGTATCCTGGACCCGCCGCTTTTCCCAGGGATGAAGCAAAAAACTTAGTTCCGGATGAGGAGCTGTTAGTTGCATCTATGTATAGTCTCGAGGAAAAGCTATAGAATTTTCCTGGAACTCTGAGGCTATACCTTTCCAAGAAAACCCTTCTACACAATAGGAGATCCAACTGGAGGCCCAGTCGGGAGGCACTATGGAGGAGACCGCCTCATTTTTGGAAGGTTCTTATGCTTCTGTTTTCGGTACCCGTGGACAACAGGTTGTTAATTTCTCTATGCCTACTGAGGTCAACCTTTCCAAAGACCATAGGCACATCGCATCTCCATAAGTTGGTGAGTCCCGATGATTATGAGAACATGGGTAAAATAAACTCAGAAGAGCTGGTTACCCAAATTGCTTACGAGACTATCATGATAAGTTCCTCTGACCTTCTTTTGTCATTTTATAGTTTCGTTATTCTTATTAACCTATCTTCTTTCTGTGCACATCTCAACTTGCTCACCTCGAGGACCATAAAAAGAGTTTGGGAAGACACTGCTATAGCCAAAGAGGCAGTGAGGTTCAACCGGGTACCGAGGGTCAAGAACAAAATGCTCAAGAAGGAGGTTGAGGGTGTAACGATCCCAATTTCCCCTCCATAAGATGTGGTGATGGCACCTAGTCTCTACGACTAGGTAAGCCTAACAATTAATAATAACTGAATAGATATAAATAACAAGTTATTGAAAAAAACTGAATAATTGATAAAAACCTTCTGAAAATAGAATCTCACAATACACACCCCAAAACCTGTGAAACTGAGTCATAAGCTCTATAGAGTAAATACTAAGATAGCTACTACATCACTGTCTGAAAGAACTACAACAGTAAATAGAATAAAAATGAAAGGTGACTCCGAGGCCTGCGGATCTAGAGCAGGTATACCTTGAAGTCTCCCAAGAAGTAACTTTATCAACTCTAGCGTCCGACATGGGCAGACGTACATGGATCTGCACAAAACAATGGGCAGAAGCGTAGTATGAGTACATCACAATGGTACCCAGTAAGTATCAAGTCTAACCACAGTAGAGTAGTGACGAGGCCAGGTCAAGACACTTATTGGGATATAAATAAATAGTATAACAAGGTAATACAGATATGTAATGGAAAGTGAAGAGACAACTGATACGGAACAAGATGATAGAAAGATCTAGTACCGAAAATCAACAATAAAAATAGCATAAAAGAATCAACTAAAGGGCTATAATGATCAAGTACGGACAACAACTACTAGAACAATAAAGAATGAAACAACAAGATATATTCCCACCAAAAATACTTTGCAACATGGAATAAACAGCAAGAATCACAACGAGGTACAACCTCGTGTATAATGATATCAAAACCGAGGTACTGCCTCATCTAATCAAGAATCACAATTGAGGTACCGCCTCATATTCACATTTCTCCATTTCAATCACAATCTTTCCTTATACCACCGCGTGAGCCTTACACTTGAAATAGGTTTTGAAAACAGTTTTTCCGAAATAGCTACACGCACTTTAACCCACAATATGACTCTGTGTGGCTTCACGTAGTTCCCCTACCAGCGACACGCATATAAGTCCCACATTATATCACTGCATGCACATCAACCCCAAGCCTTATACCGCTACATGCGCGTCAATATCATATCACAATAATAATTCGCACCACAAGTGTCCATATATCACAATATGCCAACAACAACAATATCAATGTTTCCACCACAACAGCCCATGGCTCCACCACAACGTATACAAGAATATCAATAACAACAATTAATGAAAAATGCTCAATAATATAGATGTTTCAACAATAACCAACATCGCCTCAATGTATTAATGACTTTCACAACTTCAACCCAAATAACTTAACAATGAGAGAAATAATGTATAACCATGATATTAAATGAGACAAACTCACAATGAAAGAGATAATATTTAGCAATGAGTCTCAAATAATGGAAATCAACAAGTTAGGGGATAACATGAACAATTAATTCAAATAAAGAAATCAATAAGGAAAGAGATAATACGAACAAAAACTTCAAATAATAATAATTATCAATGAAGAGATATCATGTAACAATTAAAAGAGGCAACAAATTCAACTAAAGCATGGGAGCAATTTATCAAGTAGGATGTAGAACAAGTACTAAACAAATCAATTAAGGCATGTAAGGATATTCTAACACAATTAAGGATAAATTGACTATGAGAATTTAGAACATGATATGGCCTTTCAATTAAAGCATGGAAATAGTCTATGTAGCCTAAAATGGTCAAATACCACGTATACCCGCGTACCCACTCGTCAACTTGCATACACGGATTTCACTTAGCACAATTGAATCAAACAATACCAATCCTAAGGGGTTGTTCTCCCACACGAAGTTAGGCAAGACACTTACCTTAACCAGGCCAATTCAATACTCAGAAATAGATTTTCCCTTAAAATCCGCCCCCACAAGGCTCAAATCTAACCAAAATCGACTCAATATCATCAAAAAATGCTAGGGAATTCAATTGCAATAGATAAAGTTAAGATCTTTACACTTTTCTCAAAAAGTCAATAAAAGTTAACTCGGGATTCGCCAAGTCAAAACCTGGGTCCAATGGTAGATTTCGTCTACACGTGATCCCACGAGTTCATATATGTGATTTGTTTCAAAATCTGAGTCCAAATCCACTCTCAAAACTCAATTTCTTATTTTTCAAAAATTTGATAATGTTTCACAAATTTTCACTTTGATTCACATGATTTTGATGTTAAAATCTAAGATATGATGATGAAATATGATTAGAAATAGATTAGAATCACTTATCCAAGGTTTGTAGGTGAAAATCCCCTTTCCAAATCGCCTCCTACTGAGTCTAAAGTTCAAAATTGAGAGAATGAGTTCAAAAATCCCGTCCTTCAGTTTTTTGTCCAGTCGCAAATGTTGCAAATGTGCGAACCCCGCAAATGCGAAGAATTCCTCGCAAAAGCAAAGACCTTCCATTTCTGTTGTCATCGTAATTACGACGAAAAGTTTGTAATTGCGAACCTTCGACCTCCGCAAATGCGACCTTGAAGATCACAAATGCGAACCAGCTCTTCCCCAGGTACCTATCGCAAATGCGAACCCAACAAACTTGCCTAACATCGCAATTGCGATCCAAAAACTCGCAAATACGAGATCTGAGGCACCTGTGCAAAAAAATAATAGCAAACTTAAACTCTAACAATACTCCGTTAAGCATTCGAAACTCACCCAAGCCCTCGGGGCTCCAAACCAAACATCCACAGAAGTCTAAATACATCATACGAACTTTCTCACATGATCAAAACACAAAAATAACATCTTAAACTACGAATTGAACTCTAAAATGCATGAAATTCAAGGAAATTTTCAAGAACTTCTAGAATTACAACTAAGCATCTGAATCCTATCATATCACCTCCAAATGGCTCCAAATTTTGCAGACAAGTTCTAAATACCATAACGGGCCTATTCCAAATCCCAAAATTAAATTCCGACCTCGATAGCTAAAAGTCAACCTACGGTCAAACTTTTCAACATTAAATTGCCAGGTCCAAAATCGACACAAATCGACATACGGACTTCCAAAATCAATTCTGGGCATACGCCCAAATCCGAAATCACGACACGAAGCTATCGGAGCCATAAAAACACAATGCCGGGATTATTTTCACAAAAGTCAAAGTTTGGTCAATATTATCAAATTTAGACTTCTAAGACAAGAATCAAGGGTCCAAATCTGTCACAACCCAAACCGACGGGCCGCGACGGGCACCCGACGCCTTACTCAACCGAGTACCAACGTAACGTATCTTTCTTATTACATCATCATATACATGTGACATACGGGCCTAATAGGACAACATGATCATTCATAAACTCAAAACATAGGCCGACAAGGCCGTACGATCCTTCATATACATGACATCTGTCTACAAGCCTCTAAGAATATATAATTATCATAAAGGTCGGGACAAAGCCCCGCCATACCAAACAATACACGTCTAAATCATACTGATCAAACAAGCAACTCCGGAGCAGATGGAGTGCACCGACATCTTCTGTTGAGCTGATCACCTACTTGGAGGACTCTCGACCTGTCTATCGAGACCTACAGGCATAAAATACAGTGCTCCCAGGCAAAAGGGATGTCAGTACAAATAATGTACCGAGTATGTAAGGAATGAAAACCAGTAAATAATAGACACGAGAGAAACATGGAGTAAAAGACTCTACTTGTATGTCTGCATGGCTCTGTGAATCATTTCATTTTTATAATGTCATGCATATGCGTATAAATGTCATACAATGCATAGGTATATGCGTTCATAACATCATCAAGCCTCTGAGGGCATCCTATCATATCATTTCGTCCACTATGGGCAAATCATCAACGTATACCAGCTTATCAGATGGTGGTGCGTATATAACGCCGTAACCTTTTTCCCATATCTCATATACATATGATATACGCGTATATAACGCTATCTGGTCATGGGTCAATGTACATGTACAAATGAGTAAAATGCATATGAAATACGTTAATAGGATTTCTCGGAATGTCATACAATCAATATGCCTTTCGGATAAACTTTATCAAATACATATTTTTTGAGACCCATGAACAGAAGATATAATAATAATTCGCATGGGGAATCAGGAATATAGACACCCTTAGTATTTTTATGAATAGAGTCATTTATGAAAGTTGTGTATTTGCTCGTTTTGTTTGTATCGTATTGATCATACCAAAAAGAAAGAAGGGATAGCCTTAACATACCTGAGTCCATTCTCTTAGCAATCCCTCTAACACACGTTAACTGCAACAAAATACGTGACGGCAAGATCGGAGTAGGGAAAAATTCGTATGAAATTTTGTTGTAGCAAATCACATTGCTATCGTCTACTCTTGTATGAATTTTGTGGCTTCTTCTTGCTTGTCTTGGACATACTTTTATATATGTTTGCTGAAGAAATCACGTTTCCATCTACTCCTTGTAAAGAATTCACATGAATTCAAAAATTCACGTGAATTCTTTCTTTGATAAATCTATACGTTACTTTGTAGATAATGAGATCTTTGATAATCTCATGTGAATTCCTTAGTGAAGTAAGGATAAAGAGATTCCAAGATAAATAAGTCTTTAAAAGAATGGTGAGCTCCATTTGTTCTTATCTTAGCAAGCTTATATCCAAAGACTTGAGTTTCCAAATGATTCTTTTAGTTTCAAAATGCATTCTTTAAAACGCTTGGTTGGTAGGTCCATTTATACTTTAATGCTTAGCAAGACTTTTTGTCCCCAAATTATGACACCAACGTAGCATAGATATTAGTCATAGATTACTTTAGTTGTCATGGTCCCACGTGGACAAGACAATTCTTACACTTACCCACTTAAATTAATAATTAACCAATTATCTCAAATTACTTAAAATACTATTCACTTTTAATACACTTTATATACCTTACTATCACGGCCATGTGGTACCTTGTATGGTACTAGTTCATAAATTCCGGGTATTTTAGCTCGGGCCGTATTTTACCTCAAAATGACAAACTTCGACGAAATCTATTTTCTTCGATTCGCTTACCCTCTCACCTTCACGAATTAACTTATCACTTGTTTGAAATAGAGTAGTACTTATAATCCCAAAATAAATCACATTCCCGAACTTACGTCAATTAACTTACGATGAAACTTCAACGTATGAAAATGCGGGATGTAACATCTCATTTCCGAGATTTCATTAATTTATTTATGGCGTACTTTCTCGTATGAAAATATGGGGTGTAACAAAATCAACCCGAAAGCTTCTCGAAACGAAACTAACCAACCCTGCAGGTGATAAAATCATAAACACACAAGTGTGAAGCAATAAAAGGGGTAACGGGGGTGCAATTACACAAAATGACCGATCGGGTCGTTATATTCTCCCCCTCTTAGAACAAACGTTCGTCCTTGAACATGCATAAGGACATACCTAAAGTGGTGAATAGATGAGGATAACGACTCCGCATATCGTGATCGATCTCCCAAGTCGCCTCCTCGACCGGATGACCCCTCCGTTGAACCTTCACTGAAGCAATAACCTTCGATCTCAACTTTCGGACTTGTCGGTCCAAGATAGCCACATACTCCTCAATATAAGTCAAATCCTCGTTCAATTGGATTGTGCTGAAGTCTAGAACATGAGACAGATCACCATAATACTTCAGGAGCATAGAAACATGGAACACCGGATGAACCGCAGATAGACCAGGTGGCAACCAAGCCTTTAGGTTACCTCCCCAATCCTCTCAAGGATTTCAAATGGTCCGATATACCTAGGGCTCAAATTGCCCTTCTTCCCGAACCTCATCACACCCTTCATGGGTGAAACCTGGAGCAAGACTCGCTCTCCAACCATGAATGAAATATCGTGAACCTTCCTATCCATATAACTCTTATGTCTAGATTGAGCTATGCGAAGCTGGTCCTAGATCAACTTGACCATCTCCAAAGCATCTCAAACCAAATCCGTGACTAATAACTAAGCCTCTCCCTGCTCAAACCACCAAACTGGAGAATGACATCGTCTCCCATATTGAGCCTCATACGGAGCCATTTGAATACTCCACTGGTAGTTGTTGTTATTGGAAAACTCCGCAAGTGGAAATAAGTGATCCCAAGCACCTCCAAAATCCATAACACAGGTGCAAAGCATAGCCTCCAATATATGAATAGTGCACTCGGTTTGTCCGTTCATCTGAGGTGAAATGTTGTACTCAACTCAACCCGTGTGCCTAGATCATGCTGTACAGCCTTCCAAAAATGCGATGTGAACTGTGTACCCCGGTCAGAGATGATATATATTGGTATGCCATGAAGTCGGACAATCTCGCGGATATAAACCTAAGTCAACTGCTCTGAAGAATAGGTAGTCACTACCGGAATGAAATGAGCCGACTTGGTCAACTTGTCCACAATCACCTATAGTGCGTAAAACTTTTTATGAGTCTGTGGGAGTCCAACAACGAAGTCCATGGTGACATGCTCCCATTTCCACTCAGGAATCTCAAGCCGCTGAAGCAAACCACTCGGTCGCTGATGCTCATGTTTCACCTGCTGACAATTTAGGCACCGAGCTACATACTCCACTATGTCTTTCTTCATCCTCCTCCCCCAGTAGTGCTGCCTCAAGTCCTGATACATCTTAGCGGCACCCAGATGAATGGAGTACCACAAACTGTGCGCCTCCTAGATAATCAACTCACGCAAACCATCCACATTGAGCACACATAACCGGCCTTGCATCCGTAACACACCATCATCCCCAATAGTAACCTCCTTGGCATCGCCATGCTAAATTGTGTCCTTGAGGACAAGAAAATAGGGGTCGTCATACTGATGCTCTCTGATACGGTCACATAGAGAAGACCGAGAAACCACACAAGCAAGAACTCGACTAGGCTCCGAAATATCCAATCTAACAAACTGGTTGGCTAAGGCATGAACCTCCAATGCTAATGGCCTTTCTGCCACCAATAGATATACTAAACTACCCAAACTCTCCGTCTTTCGACTCAAAGCATCGGCCGCCACATTGGCCTTCCCGGGATGATATAGAATGGTGATATTATAGTCCTTAAGTAACTCTAACCACCTCCGCTGACACAAGTTAAGATCTCTTTGTTTGAACAGATGTTGTAGACTCTGGTGGTCAGTAAAGACTTCACAAGGAACACCGTACAAATAATGCCACCAGATCTTCAATGCATGAACAATGGCTGCCAACTCCAAATCATGGATTAGATAATTCTTCTCATGGGTCTTCAGCTGTCGAGACGCGTAGGCAATCACTCTACCGTTTTGTATCAACACCGTTCCAAGGCCAACACATGACGTATCACAATACACAATATAAGATCCCGAGCCCATAGGCAACACCAACACTGGGGTTGTAGTCAAAGCAGTCTTGAGCTTTTGAAAGCTCGCCTCATACTCCTCGGTTCATCTGAATGGAGCACCCTTCTAGGTCAATCTAGTCATAGATGCAAGAATAGGTGAGAACCCCTCTACGAAATGACGATAATACCCGGCCAAACCAAGGAAACTCCAGATCTCGGTAGCTGAAGATGGCCTGGGCCAACTCTACGCCACCTCAATCTTCTTCGGATCTACCTTTATCCCCTCACTTGACACTACATGACCTAGAAACACCACCAATTCAAGCTAAAATTCACACTTTAAGAACTTTGCATATAATTTCTTATCCCTCAAGGTCTGGAGCACGATCCTCAAGTGTTGTTCATGATTTTCCTAACTGCACGAGTACACCAAGATATCATCAATAAACATAATGACTAATGAATCAAGATAAGGCTGGAATACATTGTTCATTAAGTGCATAAATACTGATGGGGCATTGGTCAGCCCAAATGATATCATGAGGAACTCGTAGTAACCATACCGATTCCTGAAGGCAGTCTTCAGAATATCCGGATCCCGAATCTTCAGCTGATGATAACCTGACCGCAAATCAATCTTGGAGAACACTCTAGCACCCTGTAGCTGATCAAATAGGTCATCAATGCGTGGTAATAGATACATGTTCTTTATTGGAACCTTGTTCAACTGATGATAATCAATACACATGCACATAGAACCATTATTCTTCTTCACAAACAAGACCGGAGCACCTCACGGCGACATACTAGACCAAATGAATCCCTTAGCAACCAACTCTTGCAACTGCTGCTTTAACTCCTTCTGCTCCGCTGAGGCCATACGATATGGTGGAATAGAAATGGGCTGAGTGTCCGGCAACAAGTCAATACCAAAATCAATATCTCTGTCGGGCGGCATGCCCGAAAGATCTGCTAAAAATACATCTGGAAAATCTCTAACTACCAGAACTAACTCAACGGCATGACTACCAGCACTGACATACCTCACAAAGCCTAGATAAGCATCAAACCCTTCTCAACCATATGATGATCCTTTAGAAATGATACAACCCTGCTAAGAACATAATCTAATGCACCCTTCCACTCTAACCGTGGTAAACCTGGCATAGCCAGCATCACAGTCTTAGCGTGACAATCAAGAATAGTACGATAGGGCGACAACCAGTCTATGCCTAAGATAACATCAAAGTCTACCATACTAAGTAACAATAGATCAATTGGTCTCAAAACCACCAATAACAAATAAACACGACCGATATACACGGTCCACAATAATAGAATCTCCACATGCATGGAAACATAAATAGGAGAACTCAAAGAATCATGAGATATATCCAGATACAGAGCAAAGTAAGATGACACATGTGAATAAGTGGATCCCGGATCAAATAAGACTGATGCATCTCTATGGAAAATCGGAACCATACCTATAGTGACTGAGTCTGAAGCAACTGCCTCTGTCCTACCCAAAAAAGCATAGAATCTGGCATAGCCTCTCCTTCTAAGGCGACCTCTACCCACACGTCCCCACCCCTAGCTGGCTGTGCGGGTGGAGCGGCAACTGGGGCAGCAATCATGGCTTGAGAAATCTATGGACCTGACTGAATCTGTGGAGCCTGAGTAGTCTGGGAAGGTGCACCCCTTCTGAATCTAGGACAATCTCTAACCATGTGGCGGGTATCGCCACACTCAAAGTAAGCTCTTGGTGGGAGTGGCAGCTAGGACTACCTTAGGCCTGGTCGGCTGGACTGACCATTGAAGGAACTCGGTGTAGAAGGTGCACTAGAAAGTGGCTGAGCAAAGTGTGCAACCTGAGACCTCGGAACAACCGGTGCACCACTAAAAGCTGGAAGTGTTGAATGAACTGGAGACTCACACAGCCCCTGCCATGACGGGCTTTAGCTGCAGCGTGACCACTACTAAATCCTCCCACACCACGAGTAAGTGACGGGCTTTAGCTGCACCCATGTACGTGAAGTTTCCTCGGCTAGGCTACCTACCTCGTATGCTCTCCACCATTGATATACCGATTCCTTTAGCTAGAACGTAGTAAAAGCAACCCCATTCATATCCACAATACCCATAATACAGAGGATACTGTGGCACTCCTTAAACCACCATGTGCATGAAGCCAAATCACTAAAAGTAGGGATGGTACTTCTTGAACCTCTCGAGCCTATGTTGCTCCTCCTCAGATGCTGCTTCCCTAACTACGGGCTAAACCGGAGCAACAAGTTGTACCGGTATAACCTTTGTAACCTGATCAACCTAGACCCGTTGCTCTGGGGTATGGGCCGTGGGAGTCTGTGCTCCTTCCCCAACCTGAGATATGGCTGGTGCAAGTGGGATCAACCCCGCCTGAGCTAAGGTATCGAGCATGCTCAGGAATTGTGCAAGGGTCTCCTGAAGTGCTGGGATGGCAATAGGCACCTTGGGTGCCTGTCCCCTAACTAGAGCTACTAGTGGCTCCTCTGTCGTAGCTTGGGCAGGTGTTCTGGTTGTACAACGTGCCCCTTCTCGGCCTCTGCCCCAGCCCCGACCTCTCGTGGCTCTAGTAGCGGGCATGGGTGTCTAATCGTCAAAATCCAGCAGTGCGTGTCCTCACCATCTGTGAGAGAATAGAAAGTCAAAGATTTAGTTTTTGAAATCAACCAATTTGCACAATAAAGAATCAAAGAAGTGAAGTTTTCCTAATAGTTCTGTAGCCTCTCGAAGATACATACAGACGTCTCCGTACCAATCCACGAAACCCTACTAAGTCTGCTTATGACTCGTAACACCTATGAACCTAGAGCTCAGATACCAAATTATCACGACCCCAATTTCCTCTCCATAGGATGTCGTAATGGCACCTAGTCTTAATGACTAGGTAAGCCTAACAATTAAAACTAACTAAACAGATATGAATAACAAATTACTGAAAATAACTGAATAATTGATAAAAAACTTTCGAAAATAGAATGTCACAATACACACCCCAAAACCGGTTGAACTGAGGCATAAGCCCTATATAGTAAAAACTAGGATAGTGTCACGCCCCAAACCTATGGAGGCGTGGCTGGCACCCGGAGCCATATTGGCCCGAGCGAACCACTGTGTAACTCATTTTGTTTTTTGTAACTATCATGAGCCAACATGGCCACAACTTGTAATGCATAACTATAAGTGGGCAAACACTGTATCAATTAACCATCTTTCTTAAAACATGAATACATATGGACGTCAAGGCCTCTGACATACTGTACAAAATGAACCTTTGTCTACAAAGCCTCTAAGAGTATTAGACATCAAATAGGACAGGGTACCGGCCTACCCATAAGTCTTTAGCAAAACTCTGATACGATGACTCATAGACTCGGTTGCACTCCAAATGAGGTGGAGTCTTACCGATCCTTTGCTGAATGCCAATCTCGTCTACTATGAGGGCTCATCAAACTGAATATCTATACCTGTAGGCATGAATGCAGCGTCCCCAATAAAAGGACGTCAGTACGAATAATGTACTAATTATGTAAGTTAGAACTGAAACATAACAATGAGTCAGCAATAATTAAAGATATATAAGAATCAACCTGAATCTCTGAAGTGCCACCATATATGCATACTTATTATACTTGCATACACAGTGCTTCTCTTAGAGACTATTTCTATTATCCATTTCATATGATGCATGACTGCCCAACTGAACAGTGGTAACTGTCCGACCGGCCATAGCGCGGTGGTAAATGCATGACTGTCCGACCGGCTGTAGCTTGGTGGTAAATGTATAACTGCCCAACCGGTCATAGCTTGGTGGTAAATGCATGACTGCCCGACCGGCCGAAACTCGATGGTAAATGTATATGCATGTCTTCCCAACCGGCGGCAAATAATAATGCATAACTGCCCAACCGGTGGTAACTGCCCGACCGATGGTAGCACGGTGGTAAATGAATATGCATGAAGATGCGTGTTTCACTATATTATAAATATTAACATCTTTATCAAATACCTCAATAGAGATTTAGGAATATGCTTAGACATACTTGAATATCACTTTACAGGAATGAATAACATAGACATTTTTAACTACTAAGAGTAGAACCACTTATGGAATAGCATAACGTTTACGTATCATTACTTGGATCATGCCAAAAGAAAGAAGGATTAGCCTTAATATACCTGGAGTAGGAAAATATCCGTGTGATATTCTTGAAAAGGTTTACACCGTACTCCCTTAGAATTGCAAAATCCCGTTGCTATTATGCTAAGAAGTTTCGTGAGAATCTCTTACTGAAGCTAGTTACATTGCTATGAAGATAAATATATATGTCCTTTGTGAATTTTATAAAAATCTCACATGACTTTTGTTAGTAAAAGTCTTTCAACGTAACTAGCTTGAAAGACTCACGTTGCCTTCAACATACCTTTTGTGAAGTCTTTCATGGCTTTTGGTTGAAGCACTCACGTTGCCTTCTCCAAATCTTTGTGAATTTGAGTATTTTAAGGCTTTAGCCGAGATTTCCTCCAGGGATGCCACCTAGCCTCACAACATGGCTAGTCACCTTAGGCTTAATTAAATGTCCACACATGCTGCCACGTTAAGGCCTTTTAGGTTTATCTAAGATCCTAATTAATCACCCATTAACCAATTACCCGCATAATTAAGAATTATCTCAAATTACTTAAAATACTACAATTAAAATATTAAAATATTAATAAATTATGGTACCATATAAAATCAATACATATATTATTATTTCATTAAAACATCCATATAAAAATAGATATATTTTCTCAACTTATAATTTTCCTAATCTCATATAAAGAATAAAAATTCCCATACACTTAATTCTTAAAATGGTAGAAAGATAACCTTCTTTTCTTGTGAGGAAATAATTTCTATATTTACAATAAAGGAAATCTCATAAACTTTCTCATATTATGTGTATAATTTATAATATCCAAAAATAGTAATAATGGTAACTATCCAAAATTGTACTTATAAAACTTTTACTAAAATACTTCACTTAAAAGAAAATACCACACTAACATAATATCTAACGATATCAAAGTTGTAAACTTACAGGGTCTCATAATAATAATGTCTTAAACCCTCTATAACCTCCTAATAGACATAATCCCTTCGAACTCATGTGGATTTACTATGGCACATCCTAATGCTAAGGTACGGGGTGTAACATCCTTCCCCCCGTTAGAAACATTCGTCCTCGAATGTTAACTCTTTGATATTTTCAAAACTTTCGCTAGGGTCTCCTCTATATACTAAACTAAAAACCCAATCTCTATCTGAGCTCTGGACTATTCACAACCTTTTGTACTTGAGTATCTCGTATCTTCTTCACCTTCATCTTACTTACATTCAAATCTTGCATCGTATCTTCTGTTTCTTCCATAACTTCCCTTCCACATAAGCAGAAATTACATCTATGCCTTAAAGCTCTATTATGATAGCACCTCTAGTGCATACAAAATTCGGTGGAAACTTTACACTGACTTCTTACCACTTAGCTCTATGGCACGATCTTGAAACAAAAGAAGGGTAACATTTCCTGAATGCCCTATAGCCTCTCATTTATAAATGTGGCGCGCAACCCATCCATAAGTGAGACTCTACTAGGCACGGTTTTATAGACTCCCTAGGACATGACCCGCTCTGATACCACTTTGGCATGCCCCAAACCTAGGGAGGCGTGGCTGGCACCTGGAGCTGTACTGGCCCGAGCGAACCACTCTGCAACTCATTTGTTTTGTAACTATCATGAGCGAACATGGCCACAACTTGTAATGCATAACTATAAGTGGAAAAATACTGTATCAATGAATCATCTTTCTTAAAACATGAATACATATGGGTTGTCAAGGCCTCTGACATACTGTACAAAATGAACCTCTGTCTACAAAGCCTCTAAGAGTATTAGACATCAAACAGGACAGGGTACCGGCCTACCCATAAGTCTTTAGCAAAACTCTGACACGATGACTCATAGACTCGGCTGCACTCCGAATGAGGTGGAGTCTTACTGATCATTTGCTGAATGCCAATCTCGTCTACTATGAGGGCTCGTCAAAATGATTATCTATACCTGTAGGCATGAATGCAGCATCCCCAACAAAAGGACGTCAGTACGAATAATGTACTAAGTATGTAAGGCAGAACTAAAACATAACAATAAGTCAACATTAATTAAAAGAAATATAAGAATCAACCTGAATCTCTAAAGTGCCACCATATATGCATACTTATTATACTTACACACATAGTGCTTCTCTTTGAGACTATTTCTATTATCTATTTCATATGATGCATGACTGCCCAACTGATCAGTGGTAACTGCCCGACCGGCCGTAGCGCGGTGATAAATGCATGATTGTCAGACTGGCCGTAGCTCGGTGTTAAATGTATAACTATCCAACCGGCCGTAGCTCGATGGTAAATGCATGACTGCCCGACCGGCCGTAGCGCGGTGATAAATGCATGATTGTCAGACTGGCCGTAGCTCGGTGTTAAATGTATAACTATCCAACCGGCCGTAGCTCGATGGTAAATGCATGACTGCCCGACCGGCCGTAGCTCGATGGTAAATGCATGACTGCCCGACCGGCCATAGCTCAGTGGTAAATGTATAACTGCCCAACCGGTCGTAGCGCGGTGGTAAATGCATGCCTTCCCGACTGGCCGTAGCTCGGTGGTAAATGTATAACTGCCCAACCGACCATAGCTCGGTGATAAATGCATGACTGCCCGACCGGTCGTAGCTCAGTGGTAAATGCATGACTGTCCGACCGGCCGTAGCTCGGTGGTAAATGTATAACTGCCCAACCGGCCGTAGTTCGATGGTAAATGCATGACTGTCCGACCGGCCGTAGCTCGGTGGTAAATGTATAACTGCCCAACCGGCCGTAGTTCGATGGTAAATGCATGACTGCCCGACTGGTCGTAACTCGATGGTAAATGTATATGTATGTCTGCCCAACCGGCGGCAAATAATAATGCATAACTGCCCAACCGGTGGTAACTGCCCGACCGATGGTAGCACGGTGGTAAATGAATATGCATGAAGATGCGTGTATCACTATATTATAAACATTAACATCTTTATAAAATACCTCAATAGAGATTTAGGAATATTCTTAGACATGATTGAATATCACTTTACAGAAATGAATAACATAGACATCCTCAACTACTAAGAGTAGAACCACTTATGGAATAGCATAACGTTTACGTATCGTTACTTGGATCATGCCAAAAGAAAGAAGGATTAGTCTTAATATACCTGGAGTAGGGAAATACCCGTGTGATATTCTTGAAAAGGTTTACACCGTACTCCCTTAGAATTGCAAAATCCCGTTGCTATTATGCTAAGAAGTTTCGTGAGAATCTCTTACTGAAGCTTACATTGCTATGAAGATAAATATATATATCCTTTGTGAATTTTATAAAAATCTCACATGACTTTTGTTAGTATAAGTCTTTCAACGTAACTAGCTTGAAAGACTCACGTTGCCTTCAACATACCTTTTGTGAAGTCTTTCATGGCTTTTGGTTGAAGCACTCACGTTGCCTTCTCCAAATCTTTGTGAATTTGAGTATTTTAAGGCTTTATCCAAGATTTCCTCTAGGGATGCCACCTAGCCTCACAACATAGCTAGTCACCTTAGGCTTAATTAAATGTCCACACATGCTACCACGTTAAGGCCTTTTAGGCTTATCCAAGATCCTAATTAATCATCCATTAACCAATAATTAACTAATTACCCGTATAATTAAGAATTATCTCAAATTATTTAAAATACTACTATTAAAATATTACAATATTAATAAATTATGGTACCATATAAAATCAATACATACATTATTATTTTATTAAAACATCCATGTAAAAATACATATCTTTTCTCAACTTATAATTTTCCTAATCTCATATAAAGAGTAAAAATTTCCGTACGCTTAATTCTTAAAAAGGTAGAAAGATAACCTTCTTTTCTTGTGAGAAAATAATTTCTATATTTACAATAAAGAAAATCTCATAAACTTTCTCATATTATGTGTATAATTTATCATATCTGAAAATAATAATAATGGTAACTATCCAAAATTGTACTTATAAAACTTTTATTAAAATACTTCACTTAAAAGAAAATACCACACTAACATAATATCTAACGGTATCAAGGTTGTAAACTTACAGGGTCTCATAATAATAATGTCTTAAACCCTCTATAACCTCCTAATAGACATAATCCCTTCGAACTCATGTGGATTTACTACGGCACATCCTAATGCTAAGGTACGGGATGTAATAGATAGCTACTACATCACTGTCTGAAAGAACTACAATAGTAAACGGAATAAAAGGGAAGGTGACTCTGAGGCCGGCAGACGTGGAGCAGGTATACCTTGAAATCTCTCAAGTAGAAACTATATCAGCTCTAGCATCCGGCACGGGAAGACGAACCTGGATCTGCACAAAATAATGTGCAGAAGCGTAGTATGAGTACACCACAATGATAACCAGTAAGTATCAAACCTAACTTCAACGAGGCCAGGTCAAGACACCTACTGAGATATAATATGCAGTATAAAAAGGTAATACATATATGTAATGGAAAGTGAAGAGACAACTGATACGGAACAAGATGATAGCAAGATCTAGTACCGGAAATCAACAATAGAAATAACATAAAAGAATCAACTAAAGGGCTACAATGATTAAGTACGGATAACAACTGCTAGAACAATAAAGAATAAAACAACAAGATATATTCCCACCAAAAATACTTTGCACAATGAAATAAACAGCAAGAATCACAATGAGGTATCACCTCGTGTATAATGAATCAAAATCGAGGTACCGCATCGTATAATCAAGAATCACAACCGAGGTACCGCCTCGTATTCACATTTCTCAATTTCAATCATAATTTCTTATACCGCCATGTGAGCCTTATATTTGAAATAGGTATTGAAAATAATTTTCCCGAAATAGATACACGCACTTTAACCCACCTTATGATGCCGCGTGGCTTCACGTAGTTCCTCTACAAGCGACACGAACATAAGTCTCGCATTATACCGCCGCATGCACATCAACCCCAAGCCTTATACCGCCGCATGCGCGTCAATACCATATCACAATAACAATTCGCACCACAGGTACCCATATATCACAACTTGCTAAAACAACAATAATATCAATGTTTCCACCACAATAGTCTATGGCTCCACCACAACGTATACAAGAATATCATCAACAACAATGAATGAAAAATGCTTAATAAGATAGATGTTTCAACAATAATCAACATCGCCTTAACGTATTAATGACTTATACAACTTCAACCCAAATAACTCAACGATGAGATAAATAATGTATAACCACGATATTAGATGAGACTAACTCACAATAAAAGAGATAATATTTAGCAATGAGTCTCAAATAATGGAAATCAACAAGTAAGGGGATAACATGAATAATTACTTCAAGTAACGAAATCAATAAGGAAAGAGATAGCACGAACAATAATTTCAAATAATAATAATTATCAATGAAGAGATAGCATGTAACAATAAAAAAAGGCAACAAGTTCAACTAAAGCATGGGAGCAATTTAGCAAGCAGGATGTAGAACAAGTACTAAACAAGTTAATTAAGGCATGCAAGGATAGTCTAACATAATTAAGGATAAATTGACTATGAGACTTTGATATGGCTTTTCAATTAAAGCATGGAAATAGTCTAAGTATCCTAAATCGGTCAAATACCACGTACCCGTATACCCACTCATCACCTTGCGTACAGGAATTTCACTTAGCACAATTGAATCAAACAATACCAATCTTAAAGGGTAGTTCCCGCATACAAAGTTAGGCAAGACACTTACCTCAACTAAACCAATTCAACACTCGAAAATAGCTTTTCCCTTAAAATCCGCCTCCCCACGGCTCAAATCTAACCAAAATAAACTCAATATCATCAAACAATTCTAGGGAATTCAATTACAATAGATAAAGTTAAGATCTTTACACTTTTCTCAAAAAATCAACAAAGTTAACCCGGGGCTCGCCCGGTCAAAACACGGGTCCAATGGTAGATTTTGTCTACCCATGAACCCACGAGTTCATATATATGATTAGTTTTAAAATCCGAGTCCAAATAGACTCTCAAAACTCAATTTCTTATTGTTAAAAAATTTGACAAAGTTTCACAAATTTTTACTTTGATTCACATGATTTTGATGTTACAATCTAAGATATATTGATAAAGTATGATTAGAAATATATTAGAATCACTTACCCAAGGTTTGTAAGTGAAATTCCCCTCTCCCAATTGCTTTCTGCCGAGTCTAGGGTTCAAAAATGAGAGAATGAGTTCAAAACTCCAGTCCCTCAGCTTTTTGTCCTGTTGCATATGTCGCAAATGGGACCTGGGGTTTGCAATTGTGAACCCCACCAATGCAAAGAATTCCTCGCATAAGCGAAGACCTTCCATTTCTGCTATCATCCCAACTGCGATGAAAAGTTCACAATTGCGAACCTTGGACCTCCACAAATGCGACTATGAAGATTGCAAATGTGAACCAGCTCTCCCCTAGGTACTTATCGCAAATGCGAAGACTGGGTTCGCAAATGCGAATCCAACAGACTTGGTCTGACATTACAATTGTGATCCAATAACTCGCAATTGCGAGATCTGAGGCATCTCTGCAAAAATAAATCAGCAACTTAAACTCTAACAACACTCCACTAAGCGTCCAAAACTCACCTGAGACCTTGGGGCTCCAAATCAAGCATCCACACAAGTCTAAAAATATCATACGAACTCACTTGCGCGATCAAAACAAAGAAATAATATCTAAAACTACGAATTGAACTCTAAAATGCATGAAATTCAAGGAAAGTTTCAAGAACTTCTAGAATTATAATTAAGCGTCTGAATCCTATTACATCAACTCCAAACGATACCAAATTTTGCAGACAAGTTCTAAATACCATAACGGACTAATTTTATCAAATCAATCTACGGACTTCCAAAATCAATTCCGAATATACGCCCAAGCTTAAAATCACGATAAGAAGCTAACGGAGCCATAAAAACATAGTGTCGGGGTCGTTTAAGTCAAAGTTTAGTCAACATTTTCAAATTTAGACTTCTATGTCAAGAATGAAGGGTCCAAATCAACCTGAAAGCTTCTCGGAACGAAACTTACTAATCCCGCAGGTCATAAAAGCATAAACACACAAGTATGAAGCAATAAAAGGGGTAACGGGGCACAATTATACAAAACGACCGATCAGGTCGTTACAGACGGCCTCAAAGTCAAAAAGCCTGCTTTCTTGGCAAGGAGCGAAGCAGCAGAGAGGAGTATCAAATAGAGGATTCATGAATATCTTGCTAGTGAGGCGGCTCTTACGGTTGGCCAGAGTAGGAATAATGAAAGGCGTTTGTCCCTTCATAATGAGTTGATCTCGAAGGTGAACGAGGAGATAGGACTGAGGGAAGAGTGCTTCCAATTAGTGGCCAAGGAATAGGGGCTGAGGTCTAATATGGAAATGTCCTAGGTAAGAGCTCGGGCACGCAAAGTCGATTGGGAAATCTTCTTGGGGGCTTCATGCTTTGTTAGATGCTCTCTTTCTCTCTAAGAGGTGCATATTGTTACAGTGAACGCACAGTGCGAGATTCCTTTTCTTGAAGTTGAAACGAGGGATATTCTAAGGCGACTTGATCTTACTTTCCCCGATAGGCAATGACTCAGCACTGTGTCAGTTAGAGATGACTTCGAGGGTGAAGATAGTGAAGAAGAGGAGATTGTTTCTCATCTCGAGTCTCCACATCCTCTAATTGTTGTAGCTACTGTTGATCCAGATGCACCTTCAACTTGTAATCCTAGAAGCCCGGTGTTAGGTCCTAGTTTTGGGCCTCAAGATCTCTCTTAGGTACTTTCTTGTAATTCTCGATTTCAGGCCCTCTTGATGTATAAATAAAATATTTTTTGTGAATTCTGTTGTGACTTTTACATTTGCGTTCAATACCTATGGTACATTGGAAATATTCATTTCATATTTTCTTTTTGGCTCTAGTCTCATTGACGTAGAAGTTTTTGTGATTCGTCTGCTAGTCATGACTTAACATTTTGTGAAAACAAATGGCCTTTTTTATATCTATTATTCATGGAAGAAGATGATGTCTCATCTTTACTAAGGCGCCAAAAAGTGAGGGTATTTGGCTCGAGTAGATGTTTGTCCCGAAATAAAGTGCTAAAAGTATACTTGTGAGGCAAAAATGAGACATAAGTTTGAAAGAAAATAGGATTCTCATGCATTCGAGTAGTGTAGTTAAACCCAGTACATTATTGAGTTATTCTTTAACTTAACATATCAGATAAGATTCAGGTAGACGATTAGGATGGCCTCGGCTGGACTGTATGTACATGTATACTAAATTTGGAATCTTGCAATCTCCCAAATTGCATTGTTAGCTGCCATTTTATTCATGTAGCTTTTGGCCTCCCTGAGTTGCAATTCCAAACAGTATAGTCCCCTAGTGTTTTGATTTGAAGAATGACAGATCAAGCATTGACATCGTAGCTGATAGTGCCTTGCCAAGTGCTCGATCCTATCATAACTTTCTCTCTTAATGGTCTTATTCCTACAAAGGAAGTAAAGTGATAGGGGAGAGATTTTAGATGAAGACGTTGTCGGGTCCTTTTTAGTCAAACATATTGTCTTTTTTAGTCACTCGGGTCGGGTTGGCTTAATGCATGTCATTTTAAAATCTCAGTAAAAATAAAATGAAATAAATTTGTAATGCATGCATAGAGAAGGAAGTTGAACTGTTGCATTCCTAACAAGCAGAATAGTTTGAGGCGTGCCACATTCCAGTTTGCCTTCATTGGTCTACCATCTATCTCGTCGAGCTTGTATAACCCTTTGCTTGTTATCTCAACGACCTGGTAAGGTCTGAGCTTTCCCACGTTCGGCTCTAGGGATGGTGAAAATGTGTTTTGTAGCATGTATTCCCCCACTTTGAAATAGTAAAGGTTTGCCTTCTTATTGTTATACTTCTCGATTCGTTGCTTATTTGCTACCATCTAGATCAAGGCCATTTCTCTTTGTCCTTCTAGAATATCCATGTTGGTGGCTACAGCCTCGTTGTTTGAATATTCGATGGTGTGGGCGAACCTTAAGCTTGATTCTTCTGGGATGAGCACCGAGGCAAAAGGGGACTCTCTTGTACTTGACTTTATCGTCGTACTGTAGGTCCATAATACTTCGGACAGCTCTTCTGGACATCTTTCCTTAGCTGTTTCTAACCTCTTTTTTAAACTGTTAAGCAAAACATTGTTAGAGGACGCATCTTGTTCATTTTCTCTCGGGTGGTGTGGAATTGAAGTGATCCTTTTGATTTGCCATTTTTCAAATATTTGTTACTTTGGGCCAGACAAATTGTGGTCAGTTATCACTATGTTTTCTTTTGGGATTCTGAATCTACATATGATATTTCTAAAAATTATTCAATGACTTATTTCTCTTTGATTTGTGCGATTGCACCTGTTTTCACCCACTTGAAAAAGTAATCAGTTAAAAGAAGCAAGAACTTTATCTTTTCCGGAGCTTGTAGTAATGGACCTACTATGTCTATCCCTTATTTTATGAACGCCCATGGGGTAAGGACGGAGTGGAGTGGTTCTACTGGTTAATGTAGTCAATGAGCGAACCGTTGGCACTTTTCATATATTTTGAAAAAACCAGGCGTATCTTGCTCCATTCTCGGCCAATAATACCCAGCTTTGATCAATTTTCAGACAAGTGATATGTCTTAGGAATGATTTCCACAATGCCCTTTGTAAACTTCTCGCATTATGTAGTTTGTGTCTCCGGGCCCTAGGCATTTAGCTAAAGTTTCATTGAACATCCTACGGTATAAGCCCTCGTCAATAAGGTAGTATCTCGCTGCCCGGATTTGGAGTTGTCAAGCGACCTTCTTATCTTTAGGTAGGGTCCCATTCTGCAAGCATTTGATAAACGCATTACGTCAATCCCAAATTAGATTGGTTGTGGTTACCTTTTCTTTGGGTTGGTCGATGGAAAAGTGGAATAAATGCATGACTAAGCTAGTCCCAAATTCAGTGATATCTATAGTAGATTCTGAGATTAGCTAGAGTGTCTGCTTCCGCATTTTCTTCTCGGGGTGTTTGAGTTGCCTTACATTCCTTGAACTGACTTAGGAGTTGTGTAACTTTGGCCAAGTATTGCTGCATGGGGGCTTCACGTGCTATGTAGGTCTCGTGCACTTAGTTTACTACCAGCTGACAATCACTTTTTAGCTCTATGCATTTAGCCTCGAGTCCCCGGGCTTACTCGTGTCCTGTAACAACAGCCTCATATTCGGCTTCATTATTAGTTATGGAATGGTACTTGATACCCTATTGAACCATTTTCCTAGTTGGGGTGATAAGAAGAATGCCAGGCTTAGACCCTTTTACGTTGGATGAACCGTCCATATAGAGGGTCCATGTTCCTGGAACCATCCCGAAAGCGATTATCGCTTCCTTTTTCACTTTGGGAAGTATACTTGTACTATAGTTAGCGATGAAGTTCACTAGGACTTGTGACTTGATGACAGTACGGAGTTGATATGAAATATCATATGCACCCTACTCGACTACCTATTTGGCAAGTCATACCTAGAGCTTCGACTTGTGCAGGATACTCCATGACAGGAAAGTAGTAACTACGGAAATAGGATGATACTGAAAGTGGAGTCTTAATTTTCGAGCAGCTACAATGAGTGCTAGCACTAATTTCTCTAGGTGAGTATACCTAGTTTTAGTATCTAACATTGTTTTGATAACATAATAGATTAGGTATTATGCACCTTTGTCTTCTCGTAGCAACACCACACTTATCGCAACTATAGATACTTCCAGGTAGATCATCAGTTTCTATCTTTCTCGGGGTATGTCCAGCAATGGTGGGTTTTGACGAAGAGTTCTATAAATTCTTCAATGCTTGTTGACATTCTAGGGTCAACTCAAAATTCTTTTGCTCTCTTAGGACTAAGAAGAATTTGTGGCAATGCTCCGATGATCGAGATATGAATCGACCAAAGGGTGCTATTCACCTTGTTAATCTTTGCACTTCCTTCTTGTTGGTCAATATATTGAGTATGTCTTCAATGGCCTTGATTTGTGCTAGGTTGACTTCTATCCTTTTATTAGATACTAGGAAATCAAGGAACTTAGCCGATGCCACTTCGAAATCATTTTTTTAGATTCAACTTCATGTTTTACTTTCGAAGTGTAGTAAACATTTCCTTTAGCTACCTGTAGTGCCTTAACTAGCATGTCAGGGATGTAGACTTCACAAGACTTCTGGATGTAATCTTTGAACATTGTATTGACCAGCCTCTCATATGTTGCTCTTGCATTTTTTAGACCGAATAGCAATATGTTATAATAATAAGTCCTCTTTTCCATTATGCATAATTTTTTCTCTTGATCTTCTAGGTCCATTCTAAGTTGGTTGTATCCGGAATAGGCGTCCAAAAAGATCAATAGTTCATGGCCAATAGTGGCGTCTATGAGTTGATTGATATGGGGTAAAGCAAAAGAATCTTTAGGGCATTCCTTATTTAGGTAAGTGTAGTCGATACACACTCTCTATTTACCATTCTTTTTTTGTACGACCACAGATCGCCAACCACTTCGGATAGTTGACTTCTCTTATTGAACCGATTTTCAATAGTTTGGAGAGTTCATTGTTGATGACCACATTCTGATGCGACCCTTGCTTCCATTTTTCCTATTTGACTTGATACTTATTGGGATCTATGTTGATTTTGTGGGTCATTACTTTCGAGGGAATACCTGTCATGTTTGCATGTGACCAAGCAAAATAATTTACATTAGTGCGTAAAAATTCAATTAACTTATGTATCATCGCGGGGCTAAACCTCGAGCCCACATATACCTTTCTTTCTGGGAAGTCAATGAAAAGAATCGCTTCTTCTAGTTCCTCAGTAGTCAATTTGTAGGCATCAGTCTCTTCTGGTTCAACGATCTTATCCAAGAATGTCTCGATTTCAAGTTCGAAATCACCAGACTTGGCTTCCGCTAGTAGGGCCTTGGTGATTTGGGGTTCGAGATTCTTTAGTTGATATTTGGTTGGTTCCTCTTTGGGGAGGCTGCTCGTGGTTGCAATTGAGTTGATATCCCATGATTCTCTTTATTTCCCTGGGATTTATCAAATTCCCCACTTTGATGAAACTTAATCACTTGGTGTAGCATTGATAGGATTGCATACATCTCGTGAATCCATGATCTTCCAATAGGTCATGTTTCTGGCTACTACTTGGAATAAAGTTTCCTTGATCACCCCCTCTGCAAAGGTTTTCAAGATCACTTCTCCTCTGGACATCTCACTAGAGCTATTCAACCTGAAGAGCAACCGTGCTTTAGGAATGATTTGGTCTGTGAGCTACATTTCTTTGACCACCCGCAATTGGATTATGTTCACTGAGCTGCAAGGATCAATAAGAAATCGTCTAACGTTGGTATCTATAATGCGTAGAGTTATTATCAGGCATATTATGGGGCATGGTCAAACCATCCACCTCCTCGTCGTTGAAAGTTATGCTTCCTCCAGATAGTGTCTTTCGAGTATGATTTGCATGCAAGATAGACACTTTTGCAAACTTCATTTTTGTTATGAACATCACCTCGTTTATTTCTTTTCCTCCGAATATGATGCTGATTATTAGTGGAGGCTCCTCATTACCTTTGCTCTACATATATGAGTTCTTTCCCTTTTTACTAAAGAGCTTAATGAGATACTCTTGTTTGATAAGATGGTCTATTTCATTTTGAAGGACTCTACAACTGGTGGTGTTGGTCCATGATCGTTGTGGAATATGCACCAGAATTCTTGACTTTGTTTACTTGGGTCCGTCCTCATTTGCTTTGGCCATCTCACTTTATTTAACATATCTTTGAGTACCGCCACCATTTTTGAGGTATTGACGTTGAAGTTATAATCGGCTAACTTTGGCATGTGGTGAGAGTCACTGATTTTTTGTGCTTCCGGTTCTTTCCCTGTTAGGTGTGGTGCAACATTAATCCTTCATCTAGAGCCTCTATTATCATGATTCGGCATGTGCTTTCGGTCACTTTCTTGACGCATGGGTCTTGAACAAGGCTCATACTGAACTTTGGAGTCTCCGTATCTGGGATCTTCTCACTTACGGATTGTTTCCAGATTATGGTCGTATCCTTTCGCCTCCCTATTTCCATATCTCGGGAATGTGGAGATATCTTCTTCTATTCAGAGCTTCGTATTGTAACAGTGATACATGTCATTCCATGTTTTGGCTGGGAACTCCCGGAGGCTGTTTTTCAACCTCATTGTAGCTTTCGAATTGTTCTTATTCAGTTTTCTTGTGAAGGCCATGGCTGCCCAGTTATCCAACACGGTAGGGAGCAACATGTTTTCCCTATGGAATAGGTCTTTGAAGTCCTAGAACAGTTCTCAGTTTGTTAGATTTTGAAAATATCCGCCAGTTACCTCTCCTCCTTTTGTGCTCCGAAATGTGCTTTAATAAAAATATATGCAAGTGTAGCAAAAGAACTAATAGAGTTTTCCTGTAAGTGAGAGTACCAAGTTAGAGCTCCTTTGCTCAGAGTTTCTCCAAACTTCTTGACGAACATAGACTCGATTTCTTTTTTCGTGAGATCGTTCCCTTTGATTCTGGTTATATAAGCCATGACATAATCGATATGTCAAGCATTTTGAACTTCTTAGGGATTGGTAGAGGGTCCGCACTGTTTTACTGCTATTAGAGTATTTGTTTATGTCGATTCCCTTGATACTAGGAGGAACTTGTAACACCCTAGAATTTTTTGAAGTGTTTAAAGGCCATTAAGAAGATCGACGTATGCTATGAATATGAACGAGGGCTAACGATATGAAGAATATCACTTGAACATGATAATATGTGTATGAGGTGTAACGATTTATGGTCTGAGAAGATCCCTAAGTCTAAGTCAAGTTGGAAACTATATGATGGGACAAAGTTTTAAATGAGTTTACACAAGATCCGACTTCAAACGTGCACAACTCCCAAAATATAAAGCGATATATGGTGCACGATCTATTAAGTGAAAGGTCTACAAGTCTAGTTTCCAACTTTCAAACCGTTTGTCATTATATATTTTTACAAGGAGTTATGGTCTTTCTATTGAAGAGTGGCACAACAGCCACGCAGCTACACGAGTGGTGCATAGCTACGCAGCCTTGTGCGAAGCTGATTCCAGCAAGCTAGTCAAATGGAGAGGAGCTGAAGAGAAAGAGCAGCGTAGCTACGCAAGAGGTGTGCGTAGATACACAGGTCACCAGATCTATAAAATGACTATTACGGGGGGAGAAAAAGAGATCGAATTTTGGACAAAGGTTTGGGTTCTAGAGAGAAGAAGGAGCTCTTCCACCATATATACATTTCAAAGTAAGTTTCGTTGGTACAAGAATAACTATATAACACCATTTGATGTTAACACTAATATTATTATGGATCAAATCCATAGGAAATAGGTTGAATCTTCAAGAATACTAAAAAGAAGGATAGTAAGATTCTTCCACCAAGAGGTAATCCCTTTATATATATATATATATATATATATATATATATAAAATATTGGAGTATGAGTGACATATTTATGACGTTTATTCGTTGTTTTAATGAAGTGTTGTAGAAACCCTAAAAGTGGGTCTTGAAAATGATATTTTGGGCAAAGAAGAAAATGAATAGTGATGAATTGACATAAATAGAATTAGTTTGCATTTATGATGATTCCATTAGACTTGATAACTTAATTGATGAATAAATTGAAGTGGGAATCACCACTAGGTTAAGAAATATCACTAATTCTTGAAATGTATTTATGAACTAGGATTTGTTGGAGAAGTTAATAAATAATGACTTGGTGATGTTGGATAAATAACATGGTATCATTATTGACTCAATTTGAGTACCAAAAGATAAGAATGGAATTGAAAAAGCTAATGGGTGAAGCTATTAGATAACTTGAAATGGTTGACGGCTTGTTGCGGACTTATAAAGCCTAAATGGTTATTTATGAACTTTTTTGTATTTGTTTTGATATAGTTGGATATCTAATGGTAGATATTGAATTATTAGAGACATCTAAGCATTTTAATCAATCGGTACGTTGTAGAATTATTTGGGGCTTGAAGTTTGAGGTAAGTTGATTAAGACTTACTTGTCTTGAGGGATTCTCTCTAAAAGCATATTTTGAGTTAATACGTAATATTATTTATATGCATCCGTACTTGTGGCACAACTGTAAGGATGTGACCATGTGTTTCTAAGTTTGTTACTTATGAAGTGTCATGTGATTTTATAAAAATATTATTTTCAAAACTTTTTGGCAAAACGACACATTATGAAAAATATTATACGTTTTACAAACTTACGTATTGATAAGAGTATAAAATGTTTGAGTGCTAAAGATATGTTTTCAGGAAAAAGTATGTCGTTTGAAATTGGAATAATGTATTACTATTTTCCGTATCTTTATATGGTTGATATTAAATTGCTAAAGACTTTGATTTGAAAAAGATTATTCATTTGATTTTATTCAAATGGTTTAGATTGGCCATGAAAATCATAATTTGACAAAGATATATCTTTTGAGGCTATTAGGCTATGAATCTATTTTTGATATGTCAAATATTTTGGGAGTTACTAGTGGAGATTACCGAGATTGATTTGATATTGAGTTTGTTATCATGAAACTACGTGTGTCGGCATAGGGACATATTACAAGGCTAAGCTGAGGTTTGTGGGATAAAATCACCTGTTGTGAGGACAATGATTATTACTTAAAGTAATGAGTTTAAGTTGACTCGTACAACACAACAAGAAGCCGTCCAGACAAATAGGGTGAACTACTTATTTCTAGGTTGGTCACCTAGTGGTTGTTTATTATGTGGGTGTCGACATAGTACTCCCGTTGAAAGGTAAAAGAGAAATTTATTATGCCTAGGCCTAAGGAGCCGAAAATAATTTCAATGACTTAATAAAATTGAGATAGTTTTTTATAATTATTATTAAAATCTTATAATATAAATATTCTAAAAATTATATCATTGTTTACATTTTACTTGTCTTTTTATTTAAAATGATAAAGATCATGATTTATATTATTGTTTATCACTTTATATTAAATATTGGTTGAATACTAGTTGTAAAATCTTGTCCCAGTAACTTGAGTTAGAGAGTCTATGACACTTATTGAGTACAGGGGTGGTATACTAAGTCCTCGTGGGCCCTTTTCCATGGCCTCACTTATTGTACATATTTCAGAATGATATATGATACATGACATATGAACAGGGATAAGATGGATCTCTACCCGAGATCTATGGTGAGACACCACTTTTATTCCGTGGTCGCTATCATGTTACTTTTATTTTCTTTAGTCGAGAATTGTTTCAAGTGCTTATTTCTATTATTTGTTATAGAGGCTCCATAGATAGTCATGTTGGATTGTAATAAAGAGGTTGTACATGACATCCATGAAAGGATAATTAATTATTGATTTCATTACCTTTTTTTAAAATGTTTCATGTATGATTTTGGATATGAAAAGTAATTCATGATTTGATTTGAAAATATATATAATTTTCAATGGCTTCTGCAGTCAATTGATTTTTATATATATGATTTGGGTGCATCATATGGGTTGGTCTGCTCAGGTCGGATAGTATGTCGGGTACCAGTCATGTGAATTCGGGTCGTGACAAACTTGGTATCAGAGGCACTAGGTTCTAAGCGAGTCCTAGGAAGTTTATGAAACTGTGTCAAATAGAGTCCCTATTGTCAGTGTGTTGTTGGCCACACTTATATCGGGAAGACTACAAGAACATTTAGGGGGTTTCACTTTCTTCTCACTCTAGATCATGCATTGTGTCCGAGGTGAAAGATATGATTCTCAACCAGTATTGATTATCTAACATGGTATATATAAAAATGTCAAGCACGAATTTCAAGGTTCAAGATATGATACGTGTTGCTTGAGAATTAACTGGGAAGTATTGGATTGTTCATAAATGGAATAATGGGTTAAGGTCCGAAACAGATTCAAAACTAATATAGTCAAGATGTACAACTGTAATGATAAGAATCATTAGTCGGATAATGACAACTCGTGAAAAATAAAGTGAGGTGACCATTTTAGTTGGTACTATCAGAATGGTGTCAGAACTTATGAAAGATTGTAATGAAGAATGAAAAAAGGGAGAAAGGCCCTAAATAGGAATTCAAATTATAGATCAAGGTATTGAGATGGCCATTTGGTATGACACTCACCATTTACTAGTACAACAAAGGTACAGCGAAAGAAACACAATGGTTCCAAGATAAATGGGATGGTTGTACCTTACATTATTATGATGAGATGTAGAGGAATGACAAGAAATAAATTTGTAAGAGAATGTGATTCAACAAAGTTCGTAGCGAAAACCTTATGACTCATAAGAATGAAGACGTATTTGGGATAATGTCAAGAATGACCGAAAGCATATTTTAGATAAGTGGATATATGGAGACCTTCAAGATTTTCAGAAAAATAAACAAGTCAAGACGCAAGAGATGACCCTCACTCTCACTAGAGATTGGGAGACTTTTGATATGACAAAGGTCGTCGTTATTATAATATCACATGTCAGGAAGTGAATTACAGAAAATAAAGTGCCACGTGTGGGCACAAGTTTAGGGTATTCGAGGTATGTCATGAGTAAGAGAAGAGAAGGTGAACCTTGAATACCTCACAAATAACGAATGGTGTACTAATGAAAGTCAACCTTCAATGATACCAAGTTATGCATGGATAAGGTAAGTAGACGTATATGGGTAAGAAAAAAAATATATTAGGGCATAATATACATAAATGTGTAACTTGAAAGGGTACAAAGATCAATATAGCTTTCCAAATAAGGTAAAATGATGTAGAATAACAACCTTAAGTTTATTTAGTTGAGGCATGCCTTATTTTGTCTTTTTAAACTTGTGGGGAATTGAGAACTTTCAAAGGTAAGATCCAAAGTGCTTCTATATGTGTCAACTAGGGTGGTTGACCTTTGACTGGATGAACTCTTATGATTTAAGAGGAATAAATGTTTGAAATAATTTATGCGGACAAATTAGAGCTTCATGCAGGTTGTAAATATTACAAGTGCAGCTTGAGACTCGAAAGCTTAAAAATGATAATGGTGCATACGAGGAATTATAAGTGATTCAAGACTATATAGCTATGCATCACGAATCCCTAACATATTAGGCACGGGGACGAGGTTAAAGATACTATGGAGGTACAAAAGAATTACCATATGAATGTCGGGTATCTATGAACTAGATTCCATGAATGGTTGAGAAACAAGTAAGTATATATTAATTGCACGAGGCATGATGATGTGAAGATGTTATTGACTATAATAAGGAAAATCTATGCTATGATGACATAAAGATAGATTGTATGTATCTTATATTTAGTATTGTGAGAATAGTGTATGTTGTGGAAAGTTGTATGAATATTATGCGAGTTTAGCCAGAGGGTGTCCTACTTATTAAAATATATAAGCATGGACTGAAAGGTCTAAGGTAGTCGTACTTGTTAGAAAGGTTTTTCAGCAGAGATTAAAGGGTATAATGTCAGAAAAGGATTCTGAAGGTAAAACAGACTTGAAAAGAGTAGTGCTAACTGCATTGTTGTTATAGAAGCGAGAAAGGATGGCACTTACAATATGAGTTACGGTTGTAAGTACCATGATACTTTGGTATGGGGAAAAATAAGAAAATCTTTAATGAAAATAACCATTCTATCTTATTTTCAAAACAATAAGCAATACAAGTATAATGAGGAAATAAAATCGAGGCTTGATGGAAAATTAAAATGGTAAAATAAGATTCTGAGTTGGGGAATAAACAATTGGTAGTAGCATGTGAGCATGTATATGATCAGATGGAAGTTACTTACGAGGGAAGAATTTAATAAAGTCTTTGAGTATTAGGTTCGAGCTTAAAATTTTGGTTTCACGCCTAAGTGGGGAGCTTCAGAGTAGGTAAAAGTCACTTCAAAGGTGTTGATTGGGAAACAGAGAAAATTTAGTCATAAAAGAAACATGAAGGGAAAACCTTCGGTAAGATTCATGATGAAATGAGTAAAATTACAATAAAGTATTGGTATGCGGATCACATGTTTATCACGAGCAATAGTTATGGTATTTGACATTGGGGTTATTAAAAGGTATTATCTAATAGTCAATGATTTAGTGGGCTACTCGAGTAGATCTCTGTAACTTAGTAATATGTGACACTTGAATTAAATTCAAGCAATGACAGATAAAATTTATGAATATGAGATGGAAGATGGAAGAATCAACAAAATTCGTGCCCCATAGTGTTCCGAATCCCTTTTCCTTCAAATTGTCTATCACATTACTAGTCACGTTTAGGGAGTATTTATAGGCTAGGATCAGAGTCTCCAAGTCCAAAATCGAGTAGGAAACATTTAATGCGCAAACTGGAGGGGAACCAGGCCTTTATCCTCACGGGACTTGGCCTGTGGAACGCTGGGAACCTCGCGGCGTGAGCTGTTGGATTCCAAGAGCCAAGCATCACCTAGTCTGGTGCTTGGTTCTTGTCTTCGTCCAATTTTTGCCTTTGCATGCTCGTTTCTTGTATTTTCGGCATCCTAGTGTTCAACCTTCAGTCATGTTTATATTCCAATGATCCTACACATAAAAATAACTTAATTAAGCTCAAATATCGCACATATTAACATGAAACACCAAAATATAAGGTAAGAAATGCACTAAAAATATATATTTGTAGTCAAACATCATCAACTCTAGTCAAACCTATGAACTCTTCAAACTTTCAAATTTCTAACTTTCGAAAAATAGAACCAAAACCTTCTAGGAACCTCCAAATTAAAATTCGGACATACGCCTAAGTCCAAAATCACCATAAGAATTTATAGGAACCATCAAATCACCAATGTGAGGTCACCTACTTAAAAGTCAAATCTAGTTTAACTCTAGCAACTTAAGCTTCCCAAAATAGAACTAAGTGTTCTAATTCACTTTCAAGCCTTCCCGAAACTAAATCAACTTTTCTCGCAAGTCACAAAATAACAAACAAGCATACGGAAAATATCAAATAGGGAAAGGAGTTTAAATACACAAGACAACCGGTTGGTTCGTCACAATATTAAATTGCTAAAGACTTTAACTTGAAAAAGATTATTCATTTGAATTTATTCAAATGGTCTAGATTGACTAAGAAAATCATAATTTGATAGAAATAGATCTTTTGAGGTTATTAGGTTGTGAATTTGTTTTTGATATGTATCATAGAACTACACATGTGGGTGTAGGGACACATTCCAAGGCTAAGCTAAGGTTTATGGGATAAAGCCTCCATTGTGAGGGAAAATAATCACTACTTAAAGTAATGATGTTAATTCGACTCATATGACACTACGGAAAATCGTCCGAATAAGTAGGGTCAAATGCTTGTTGCTAGGTGGATCACCTAGTTATTTTTTATTATATCGGCGTCGGTATAGTACTCCCGTTAAAAGGTAAAAGAGGACTTTCTTATGCTTAGGCCTAAGGAGCCAAAAATTATTTTAATGACTTAATAAAATTGAAATGGTTTTATATGATTTTTACTAAAAACATGGATTGACATAAATATTATAAAACTTTATATCATAGTTTATATTTCATTTGTCTTTTTATTTAAAATGATAAAGAGCATGATTTATATAATTGTTTATCACTTTATGTTAAATATTAATTGCATAGTTTTTGTAAAATCTTTTCCCAGGAACTTGAATTAGAGAGAGTCTATGATACTTATTGAGTAACGTAATGGTATACTCATCCATTAGGTTCCTCTCTCCAAGGTCCCATTTACTTTAAATGTACAGGATGAGGTATAATATGTGACGTACAGATAGGGCTAAGATGACTCTCTACCCGAGGTATATGGTGAGGAATAACTTTTGTTCCATGGTCATTGTCATGTTATTCTTATTTTCTTTAGTCAGCAATTTTCCCAAGTGCTTATTTCTATTATTTGGTATAGAAACTTCATAGATAATCATGTTGGATTGTAATAAATGGATTATGATTACCCAATCGATTGTTTTGTGTATTGTAGCCACGATCCCTAGTTTAATGCTTATTCTATGTTCACTACTGGTTACGTGACTTGTCTGGATTGTTGGTATGGTTCCGGGTATGATTCAGAGTGAATTAGGACACTTAGTCCCAAGGTTGGAAGCTTAAGTTGAAAGAGTTGACCGGAGTTTGACTTTTGTGTAAACGACTCCGGAATAGAGTTTTGATGGTTTTGATAGCTTTGTATGGTGATTTTGGACTTAGGTGTATGTCCAGATTTAGATTTGGAGGTTCGTAGATTGATTGATAATTTTTGGCGAAAGTTGAAAAGTTGAATGTTTGGAAGGTTGAGAGGTTCGACCGAGAGTTGACTTTATGGATATCGGGTTTGGATTTTGATTCCGGAAGTTAGAATAGGTCATTTTTTACATTTATGACTTGTGTGCAAAATTTGAGGTCAATCAGAGTTGGTTTGGTATGATTCAGCATTAGTTTTATAAGTTGAAAGTTTATTTATTCATTAGGCTTGAATCGATGTATGAATTGTGGTTTTGGTATTTTTTGATGTTATTTGAGGCTTTGAGAGAGTTCTTTTTGCGTTTTAGAACTTGTTGGTATGTTTTGGGCAGTTCTCGAGGCCCTGGTAGTGATTTGGATGGAGTTCGGGTTTTCTTTTGGACTTAGGAGCTTGGCTGAATTTTCTGATGCCTGGTGTGATCGCACCTACGAGAATAGGGCTGCAGGTGAGAGGTTGCAGAAGCGGTTGGGAGCCACAAAAGTAGAGGAAGGCTGGAAGATGCGGTATCGCAGGTGCGTACAAGATACCGTAGAAACAAAGTCGCTTCTGCGAGGATGGAATCACCGAAGCAAAATTGAGCATAGAGGACCAAGTACCGTAGGTGCAGACCTATAGAAGCAATGGTTTGGCCGCAGAAGTGGCAGGTCGGGATTCTTAGTGGGCATCGCAGAAGCGTTGGTTTTTGCACAAAAGTGGAATCGCATATGCGATCATTGTGTCCGCAGGTGCGGGATCGCTGGGCAGTATTTTAAAAATGAGGGTTTGAGCTTTTATCTCATTTTGAAATTTTGGGAGTTCGGACTAGGGCAATGTTTGGAGAGTTTTCCATCTAGATTGAAGAGATTCTGCCTTACAGAGGTTGATACGCTCGGGAAGGGTTTGTTAGAGGAGTAATTTGACTTACTTAAGGTAAGTATATTATCTAAATTTAGTTATGCACTAGTTGTCTGAATTATTTGTAATAGCTACATGTTATGGGTGCATACATATATGGGGTTTGATCCCATGTGCGAACACCGGTGTATTTATTCATGCTCGGGTAGTGCTTAGGTTGTGATATGGCTAGAATTGACTGTTAAGCTTTAAGCTATGATGTTTCTCATATTTGTAACATTGTTGTGAACTATTTGAGTCGTGTTTGAGGTTACATAGAGGCTTATTACCTGAATGAACTTGATAATTGATATTTCTGTGATGAAATTGCCGGTCTGAACTATGATAGCACCCTATGCACATGCCTACACTCTAGCATGTCACTTATACCAGTCCAGGAGCATGAGATCTGTTATTCATTCATCATATACATGTATTATTGTATATATTTTTCTATGTGATATGATTTGGACTATATGCCTATGACCACGTCGGGCGGATTATGTTGTTATACATGTGACCACGTCGAACAGATTGTACTATTATGCTTGTGATCACGCTCAGGTGGATTATGATTCTGAGCCTCTAACACCACCAGGCTGGTAGCACATTGAATTGGCCGTGCTTGTGCGTGGATATGGATCCATCCCCTAGTGTCACTCTCTTATATTTCTCTCTTGATGGTACACACACGGATATTGAGAAAAAATGATCAATGGTTTTGTACGGATATGGAAAGGTTAAGGAAATCTTGCTAGTGTTTTGTTTGGATCCTGTATTTCATCTTTACTTGCAATTTCTGTGATTAATTACCTTATTTAATTGCATATCATCTCTATATACTGAACATTGACTAGGCAAAGTATTTGAGTAACTATGCACATACACACACAGCTGCTTCTTTCTATGCTTTGTGACTTGATTTCATTATTGCTCTGTACTTGCTAAAATCGATGAAACCGCATATGTTATAGCTAGTATCATTTATAGTTCTCGCTTCTTTTATCTCGCCGAGGTTAGTTACGATACTTATTGAGTACATTGGGTCGATTGTGCTCATACTACACTCTACACTAAATTGTGCAGATCCAGGTGTGAGGACCAGTTATCAGCAGTAGATTTGCGTGTTAGACTGAGCTTCGGGAGGCGAGGTAGAGCTGCATTCTTCGCCGCAGTTTTGACTTGTCTTTTCTTATGTACTGTTATTTCAGATTAGAAAGTATCATTATTTAGTTTCAGACTTGTTTTCCGTTACAGAGTTCATGACTCCGTATTTACCAGTTTTGGGGGATTTATCTTGTATTAGCATTATCTTGTTATATTGAGATTTCAGACTTATGCTATTTCTATAAATTTTGTTGTTTTGGTTCTTTATTTTTATATTTTGACTTGCCTGGCCGGTGTTTTAGGCGTCATCACGACGGGTTGGAATTTTGGGTCGTGACAAGTTGGTATCAGATCCCTAGGTTCATAGGTATTACGAGTCGTGAGCAAATTTAGTACAGACTTGTGGATCGGTACGGAGACGTCTATACTTATCTTTGAGAGGCTACCAAACTGTTAGGAAACTTCACTTTCTTACATTCTTATCGTGCGCATTTGTTATTCCGAAGTTTGAAACTTGTCGATTCTATTCTCTCACATATGGTGTGGAAACGTGCAACTGGATCAGGCGGACGGCCACTAGTACCACCAGTTAGGGCGCAAGAGGTCGGTCCGTGATAGAGGCTGAGGTGTGGCCCGTGCTACAGCTAGAGCAACACTTGTAGAGACACTCGTTGCTATAGCTCAGGAGCAAGTACCAGACGTGGTTGAGCCGGTGGGACTAGCTTAGGCACCGATAGTGCCCATTGTGATTCCTGGTCTTCAAGAGGCCTTAGCCAAATTTTGATTGTGTGCACGAGCCTCTTCAGGCAGTTTCAATTCCATCTGCACCAGCCACTTCACAGGTCGGAGGAGGTGCCCATACTCCTACCGCTCGTACTCTTTAGCAGCTAGCGCAAGGTCACCAGACACGGGTGTATTGCCAGTTCAGCCGGTTGTTGTCGCTTGGGCCGAGTTTGGTCCCTATATGGGTTATGAGGAGCAGAAGAGACTGGAGCAGTTTGGGAGTCTTAAGCCTCCAGAACTCAGTGGATCAGAGTCGGAGGATGCTCATGATTTTATAGATCGGTGTCAGTGGATTCTTCGCACAACGAGTATTTTGGACACCAGTGGGATTTCATTCACTCTATTTCAGCTGACAGGGGTAGCTTACCGATGGTGGCAGGCTTATGAGTTGAGCAGGCGAATCGATGAAACTCCACTTACATGGCATGAGATCTCAATTCTCTTCTTAGAGATGTTTGTCCCATAGACTCGCAGAGAGGAATTGTGTAGGCAGTTTGAGTAGCTACGCTAGGAGGGTATGACCGTGACTCAGTATGAGATGAGGTTTTCAGAGTTGGTTCGTCACACGGTATGGTTGGTTCCCACTGAGAGTGAGAAGATTAAGAGGTTCATTGATGGCTTCAACTATGGCTCGGGAGGTTGCAACTGGTGCGAGGTTTGACGAGGTGGCTGATATTGCTAGACGCTTAGAGTTGGTTTGCAGGCAGGAGCATGAGGAGCGGGAGGTGAAGAGGCCTCGTAGTTCAGGTGGTTTCAGCAGTGCCTCATCTGGAGACCAGTCATACTACAGTAAAGTCATTCTTCCAGACTCATTCAAGCAGTTTGCCATGTTCCTTATGTTTCCTCAGTTAGTCAAAGTTCGTACAGTGCACGCCCAGCTCAGTCATTAGTTAGTGCATTGTCGTCGTAGAGTTCTTACCATTCTTCATCTGCCTAGGTCTCCATAGGTAGTTCTTCGGGGTATCAAGTTGAGTCAGGAGGGATGCTATGAGTGCGGAGACTTGAGTCATCTCAGAGAGATTTCCCCAGACTATTGAGTAAGGTTCCACAGTAGAGCTCTCAGCCTATGAGTTCCACACTAGCAGCTACATCACCTACACAGCTAGCTTGGGGTAGGTCTCAGTTAGCTCGAGGCCACCCTAGAGGGGGAGGTTGATCGGATGGTAGTCAGTGCCCGTTGCTATGTATTTCCAGTCAGGCCAATGGCAGTTGCTTCCGATGTCATGATCACAGGTATTGTTTCAGTATGCCACAGGGACACTTCGGTATTATTTGATCCTGATTCCACTTATACATATGTGTCATCATACTTTGCTTGTTATTTGGATATGCCCCGTGATTCCTTAATTATGCTTGTTCATGTATCTATACCAGTGGGTGATTCTATTACTGTGGATTATGTGTATGTGTTATGTGTAGTGACTATTAGGGGATTATAGATGAGAGTTGATCTTTTACTGCTTAGCATGGTTGATTTTGACGTTATTTTAGGCACAGATTGGTTGTCACCATGTCACGATATTATGGATTGCCACGCTAAGACTGTGGCATTAGCGATGCCGGGGTTGCTAAGGGTGGAGTGGAGAGGTTCTTCGGACTATGTTCCCAGTAGAATGATTTCATATTTGAAGGCCCAACAGATGGTTGGGAAGGATGTCTTGCATATTTGGCCTTTGTGAGGGATGTTAGTAGTGATGCTCATATCGTTGAGTTAATTTCAATAGTGAGAGACTTTCTAGATGTGTTTCCTGCAGACTTGCCGGGCATGCCACCCGACAAGGACATTAATTTGGTATTGATCTAGTGTCGGGCACTCAGCCTATATATATTCCTTTGTATCGTATGGTACCAGCAGAGTTGAAAGAATTGAAGGAACATATTTAGGAGCTACTTGATAAGGGATTCATCAGGCCTAGTGTGTCGCCTTAAGGCGCACCAGTTCTATTTGTAAAGACGAAGGATGTTACTATACGGATGTGCATTGATTACAGGCAGTTGAACAAAGTTACCATTAAGAACAAGTATAATTTGCCATGCATTGATGACTTATTTGACCAGCTTCAGGGTGCTAGAGTGTTCTCTAAGATTTATTTGAGGTCTAGGTATCACCAATTGAAGATTCGGGATTCTACTATTTTGAAGACGGCATTCAGGACCAGCTATGGTCACTACGAGTTTATTGTGATGTCATTTAGGGTGACCAATGAACTAGCAACCTTTATGAACTTAATAAACAGTTTATTCCAGCCATATCTTAATTATTTTGTCATAGTATTCCTTGATGATATATTGGTGTACTCACGCATCCAGGAGGAGCATGAGCAGCATATGAGGGTTGTACTCCAAACCTTGAGGGAGAAGAAGTTATATGCTAAATTCTCCAAGTGTGAGTTCTGGCTTGTTTCGGTGGTGTTCTTGGGACACGTCGTGTCTAGTGAGCTGATCAAGGTAGGTCCGAAGAAGATTAAGGTAGTTTAGAGTTGGCCTAGAATGTCTTCAGCTACATAGATTCAGAGCTTCTTGGGTTTGGCAGGTTATTATTGTCGTTTTGTGGAGGATTTCTTGTCCATTGCTGCACCTTTGACTAGATTGACCCAGAATGGTGCCCCATTCAAGTGGTCTGATGAGTATGAGGAGAGCTTTCAGAAGCTCAAGACTACTTTGACCACAACTTCAGTTTAAGTTTTGCCTTCAGTATCGGGTTCATATACGGTTTATTATGATGCTTCGCGAATTAGTAATAGGTGTGTCTTGATGCAGGAGGGTAGGATGATTGCTTATGCTTTGCGCCAGTTGAAGCCCCATGAGAAGAAATACATGTTCATGATCTAGAGTTGGCAGCCATTGTTCATGCTTTAAAGATTTGGAGGCATTATCTCTACGGCGTGTCTTATGAGGTATTCATAGATCATCAAATCTACAGCATTTGTTTTAGAAGAAGGATATAAATTTAAGGCAGCGGAGGTGGTTAGAGCTGTTAAAGGACTATGATATCACCATTTTGTATCATCCCGGGAAGGCCAATGTGGTGGTTGATGCCTTGAGTAGAAAGGCGGAGAGTATGTGCAGTCTTGCATATATTCCAGTTGGTGAGAAACTGCTAGCATTTGATGTCCAGGCCTTGGCCAATCAGTTCGTGAGGTTAGATGTTTCGGAGCCTAGTCGGGTTCTTGCTTGCGTGGTTTATTGGTCTTCTTTATATGAGCGCATCAGAGAGCGTTAGTATGACGACTCCTATTTCCTTCTCCTTAAGGAGATGGTGTTGTACAGTGATTCCAAGGAGGTTTCTATTTGAGATGACGCGGTTTTGCGGATGCAAGGTCGGATGTATGTGCCCAATATGGATAGGTTACGTGAGTTGATTCTTGAGGAGACCCAGAGTTTGTGGTATTCCATTCATCCGAGTGCTGCTAAGATGTATCAGGATTTGAGGCAGCACTATTGGTGGAAGAGAATGAAGAATGGTATAGTGGAGTATGTGGATCAGTGTTTGAACTGCCAACCGGTGAAGTACAAGCCTCAGAGGTGGGGCGGTTTTCTTTAAACACTTGAGATTCCCGAGTGAAAATGGGAGTGGATTACCATGGATTTCGTTGTAGGTCTCCCACGGACTTTGAAGAAATTTGATGCAGTTTGAGTGATTGTGGACCGGTTGACTAGGTCCGTACACTTCATTCCGATTGTGACTACCTACTCTTCGAAGCGGCTTGCTCAGATCTATATTCGTGAGATTGTTCGTCTTCATGGTTTGCCGGTGTCCATTATCTCCATCGAGGCACGCAGTTCACATCGTAGTTTTGGAGAGCAGTGCAGCGAGAGTTGGGCATGCGGGCTGAGTTTAGTACAACATTCCACCCCCAGATGGACGGAAAATATTAGCGCACCATTCAGATCTTAGAGGATATACTACGCGTCTATGTTATGGATTTTGGGGGGTTCATGGGATCAGTACTTGCCGCTTGTAGATTTTGGCTATAATAACAGCTACCAATCGAGTATTCAAATGGCTCCTTATGAGGCCTTATATGGGAGGCGGTGTTGTTCTCCAGTTGGTTGGTTTGATCCGGGAGAGGCTAGGTTGTTGGGTACTGATCTGGTTCGGGATGCCTTGGAGAAAGTCAAGTTGATTCAGGATTGACTTCGTACAGCACAATCTAGGAAAAAGAGCCATATTGATAGGAAGGTTCATGATGTTACATATATGGTGGGTGAGAAGGTTTTGCTCAGAGTTTCACCCATGAAAGGTGTGATGAGGTTCAGGAAGAAGGGCAAGTTAAGCCATCGGTATATCGGCCATTTTTAGGTACTTGAGAGGATTGGAGAGGCGGCCTACAGACTTGCCTTGCCACCTAGTCTATTGGGTGTTCACTTAGTGTTTTATGTTTCTATGCTCTGGAAGTATTATGGTGACCCGTCCTATGTGTTGGACTTCAGCACGGTACAACTTGATGGGGACTTGACTTATGATATGGAGTTGGTGGAAATTTTGGATCGGCAGGTTCCAAAGTTGAGATCAAAGAATATAGCTTCAATGAAAGTTCAATGGAGAGGCCAGCTAGTCGAGGAGGCTACTTGGAAGACCTAGAGGGAGATGCATAGTAGTTATCCATACCTATTTGAGACTCCAGGTATGATTCTAGACTCGTTCAAGGACGAACAATTTTTAGAAGGGGGAATATGATGACCCAGCTGCAAGTTTTGTATATTGTAGCACCGTTCCCTTGTTTATTGCTTATTCTATGTTCACTTGTGGTTACGTGACTTTCCGGGGCGGTTGGTGTAGTTTCGGGGATGATTCGGAGTGAATTGAGACACTTAGTCAAAAGGTTGGAAGCTTAAGTTGAAAGAGTTGACCGGAGTTTGACTTTTGTAGAAACAACTTTGGAATGAAGTTTTTATCCTTTCGATAACGTCGTATGGTGATTTTGGGATTTTGTACTTAGGCTTATGTCCGGATTTGGATTTGGAGGTCCGTAGATTGATTTGATGATTTTTGGCGAAAGTTGAAAAGTTAAAAGTTTGGAAGGTTGATAGATTTGACCAAGAGTTGACTTCTTGGATATCGGGTTCGAATTTTGGTTTTGAAAGTTAGAATAGGGTCTGTTGTATCATTTATGACGTGTGCAAAATATGAGGTCAATCGGAGTTGGTTTGGTATGATGCGGCATTAATTTTAGAAGTTGGAAGTTCATTTGTTCATTAGGCTTGAATCGATGTGCAAATTGTGGTTTTGTTGTTGTTTAAAGTGATTTGAGGGTTCGAGTGAGTTCGTATTGTATTGTAGGACTTGTTGGAATTTTTTGACGGGGTCTCAGGGGCCCCAAGAGTGATTCAGATGGAGTTCAGGTTTTCTTTTGAACTTAGGAGCTTGGCTGAATTTTTTGATGCCTGGTGTGATTTCACCTGCGAGAATGGGGCCACAGGTGTGAGGCCGTAGAAGCAGCTGGGAGCCACAGAAGAGAAGGAAGGCTGGAAGCTGCGGGATAGCAGGTGCGTACAAGAAACCACAGAAGCGGAGTTGCTTCTGCGAGGATGGAACCGCAGAAGTGGAAATGAGCATGGGGGACCAAGTACCACAGGTGCGGAAGGTTTCTACATGTGTGGACCCGCAGAAGCGGTGGTTTGCCGGCATAAGCAATAACTCGGGATTCTTAGTGGGATTCGCAGAAGCGTAGGTTTTTCCGCAAAAGCGAAATCACAGATATGATCATTGTGTCTGCAGGTACGGGATCACTGGGCAGTGTTTTAAAAATGAGGGTTTGAGCTTTTATCTCATTTTGAAATTTTGGGAGTTCGGACTAGGACACTATTTGGAGAGATTTCCACCTAGATTGAAGAGATTCGAGCCTTCCAGAAGTTGATACGTGCGGGAAGGGTTTGTTAAAGGAGTATATTGGCTTGCTTTAGGTAAGTATCTTATCTAAACTTGGTTGATGCACTAGTTGTCTGAATTATTTGTGATAACTATGTGCTATGGGTGCGCACATGTGTGGGGTTTGAGCTCATGTGCTAACACCGGGGTAATTATTCATGCTCAATTAGTGCTTAGGTTGTGATATGCCTATAATTGGCTTTTAAGCATTATGTTATGATGTTTCTCATATATGTAACATTGTTATGAACTATTTAAGCCATGTTTGAGGTTACATAGGGGCTTATTCCCTGAATGAACTTGATAATTGTTATTTCTATGATGCAATTGCTGGTCTGAGCAATGATAGCATCTTATGCACATGCCTACACTCTAGCATGTTACTTATACTAGTCCAAGAGTATGAGATCTGTTATTTATTCATCATATACATGTATTCATGTATATTTGATTCTGTATGATATGATTTGGACTGGATGCATGTGACCACGCTGGGCGAATTATATTGTTATGCATGTGACCACGCCGGGCGAATTGTACTATCATGCCTGTGATCACACTCGGTGGATTATGATATTGAGCTTGTAACCACGTCGGGCTGGTAGCACGTTAAATTGGTCGTGCTTGCATGTGGATATGGATCCATCCCCCTAGGGTGACCCTCTTATGTTTCTTCCTTGATAGTGTACATGCGGATATTGAGGAAAACTGATCACTGGTTTGGTACTGATATGGAAAGGTTGAGGAAATTATGCAAATATTTTGTTTGGATCTTGCATTTCATCTTTACTTGCAATTTCTGTGGTTAATTACCTTATTTAATTGCATATCATCTCTATATGCTGAACATTGACTAGGCAAAGTATTTGAGTAACTATGCACATACACACACAGGTGCTTTTTTCTATGCTTTGTGACTTGATTTCATTATTGCTCTGTACTTGCTAAAACCGATGAAACTGCATAGGTTATAGCTAGTATCATTTATAGTTCTCGCTTCTTTTACCACGCCGAGGTTAGTTACGATACTTATTGAGTACATTGGGTCGATTATGCTCATACTATACTCTGCACTTAATTGTGCAGATCCAGGTGTGAGGACCAGTTATCAGCAGTAGATTTGCGTGTTAGACTGAACTTTGGGAGGTGAGGTAGAGTTGCATTCCTGGCCACAGTTTTGACTTGTCTTTTCTTATGTATTGTTGTTTCAATTCAGACAGTATCATTATTTAGTTTCAGACTTGTATTTCGTTGTAGAGCTCTTGACTCTATATTTACCAGTTTTTGGGGGATTTATCTTGTATTAGTAGTATCTCGTTATATTGAGATTTTAGACTTATGTTGTTTCTATAAATTTTGTTGTTTTGGTTCTTTATTGTTGTATTTCGGCTTGCCTGGCGGTGTGTTAGGCGCCATCACGACGGGTTGAGATTTTTGGTCGTGACAGGGGTTGTGCACGACATACATGAAAGGATAATTAATTTATTAATTTTATTTATTTTTAAATGTTCATGTATGGTTTTGGATTTGAAATTATATATGATTTTTAAATGGTTTCCATGGTTAATTGATTTTTATGCATATGTCTTGGATGTATTATATGTGTTGGTTCGCTCGGGTAGGATAGTGTTGGGTACCGATCGCTAAATTTGGGTCGTGACAGAATTACTGGGATCTGCTCGATCCTCTTGTTTTGCTCCTTGGCCTTTGGTTGTAAGGTTAGAATTAAATTTTGTAACTTAGCGTTTCTGGACATACCTTGTCACGACCCCAAATTTACTCTTTAGGATATAGTGATGGCACCTAGTCTCTAAGACTAGGTAAGCCTAACACATACTGAATTATTAATAGAATTAAACTATTTAACCATTAAATATGAACAAGTGATTTCCGTACATATCCAACAACCATCAATATATATATATATATATATATACAATAACCCAAAACCGGTAGTATGAAGTCATAAGCTTTACTATGAGTAACCAAGAATATCAAATACATCACTATTTGGAATAGAAGTAAACAGTAACAATGTGAAGCATCCAGAAGGTGACTACGAGGCCTACGAGCGTAGTGGTAGGTATACCTTGAAGTCTCCGTAGAAAATCTCCAATAGCTAGCTAATGGCCGGCCCACTCAGAAGTACCTAGATCTGCACAAAAGATTTGCAAAAGCATAGTATGAGTGCACTACATCGGTACCCAGTAAGTATCAAGACTAACCTCAGTGGAGTAGTGACGTGGTACAGTCAAGACACCTACTAGACATTAATAACCTGTGCAAGTATTAATATAAAGCTAACAGAGTAACGAATATTAGTATAATGCTTAACATGGAAAGAATAACAATACAAAGCTAGAAAATGGAAAGTAGAAGCAACAGATAGCAACAAGGAGTATATAGGTGATAACGCCGCAAAGTATTCAGAACTCAGTTAAAGTACCAGTGAAACCAATTAAGAAACACAAATGACAACCAAATAATCAATAGTTGTTACACAAGGTTTACACAAGAATCACCCCGAGGTACCACACCTCATAATCACAAATGACGGGTCCCCAAATGATGAATCATAATCATATGGCATCTAGTGCCCACATTACCAATCACAATCACATGGACGACTCACGTGCCTATACATTTAATACCTTAAATCTGCACGAACAACTCACATGCCAATAGTAACAATATCTCATATTCGTACGGACAACTCACGTGCCACTAAGCCAATCTACGCACAGAAGTCTGGTGTACAAGAATACATGTACATGATCAATTAACATCAAGATTCATACTTCTGGACTGATATTGATAACATGTTATTGTGTGTGCTTATGCAAGTATACTATCACAGCTCAAGTCAATATGTAAAATCAGAGAAACCTAGTAGCACATTGGAAACAACACAACAAAATCCGTAATATGCATGTCACACACAAGAAGGTCACACCACCACACAAATGGCAACAATAACAATGCCCCCAGATTCATCCCCGACACAGTCCACCTTGCCCCGCCGCATGTGCAATAATAAAGTAAATGCCTGCCATGTCTCGCCACACGCACATCAATAATTATCCACCTTGTCTTGCCATATGCACAAACCTAACAAATATTGCCTGCCTTGTCTCGCCGCATGTGCAAATATCAAGAATAACAATAACACAGACAACTCATGTGAAAAACACCCCGACAATCCTCTCAATAATCCCACATGTTCCAAGGTCACAACAACACAACATATCAACTAGCACTACATGTTCCCATAACACTGAGTGCGCCAACAACAACAATAACACGGGAATATGGCAAGTAAATCAACACAAGAATTATAACAACACAATGAAACCGAAGAACAAACTTAGAAAATTAGGGAGGTAACATGTAATGACGACTTCAAATAAGGAGAAATTAACAATAAAAGGGGTAACATGTAATTGATCTTAGGCTATAATCTCGTGTTTTAGTCACCTATTTCACTTTAATTTACTACACTTTAATTGAGTTTGAGCTTAAGTCGCTAGTGTTTTGCACTAATTGTGTGTTTTATGCCTTGTATGAGTGATTCCTAGCCACATAGATATTATGGAATATATTCAAGCTATTTTGGAGCTTTGAAGTCTGAGTAAAATCCCAAGGATTAAGTTGGGATCGAGTTCAGGGATCAACAGACAATAGTTCACTTAATGAGAGAAACGAAGAATTGAGCAGGACACCACCCAGGTGCGCGCGCGCGTAAGTCAGGCAGAACACTATCCAAAGTGCACGGCAATATGCGCAAGCACACTCCCAGGTGCGCGGCCGCACACGTCAAATGCCGGAAAGTGTCCTATTTTGCGTAGGAAAAGGTGTTTTCGCTTGGGCCCGACCCTACTTGGTATATATACATGGAAAAATGTTATTTTCTGGACTTTAGACACATCTTAGACCTAAGGAGAAGTGGAAGAAGCAAGAGCACAGGGATTTCATCATTCAATCTTCACTCAAGACAAAAATTTTGATCGTTTATGCTTTCCTTTAACTTAAATTTATTTATGATGAATTACCCCATATCTATGGAGTAGTTCTCTTTAGGGTTTGATGAATTTGGTGTATTGATATTTTATTTTGTGGATTATAACTCTAGTTTATATGTAGTGAATCATTTTGGATGATTTAATTGTTGCATCTATATTCACATGTTCATGTAATCGAGAGAGGCATAACTTGTGATATTGTTGCATTATCTTGTTGGTTGAGTTCATTAATTATTCTTAGTTATCTAAATAGGCTAGTTGAATTATTGTTTAACCCTAGTTAGGAGGATAATCGAGAGAGGTTCTCCTAAATACTAATCTACTACGAATTCTTGCATATCTTCACTGAGCCTAAATTGGTTCATATTGTGAGGTTGAAACTTAATCGAGAAAGGAGTTTCTACTAAACGTTTGAACTACTAATTGAGTGAATTCGATAAACTCACTTGAACATTAGAAGTGAATTAACTAGAGTTAAATCCCAAAAATTTATGTTGCACCTATCCAATCAATCCCTATTTTCTCCCATTGATATCTTCCTTGCTTACTTTTGTTCGAGTGTCATTTGTCAATAAGTTAGAATCTTAGTTAATTTTAGTTTTAATCACATAAATCTCAAGTGTTGATCATCTTAATAGCAATCAAACTATAAACTACGAAAATATTGTTTAACACTAATCCTTGTGGATACGATATTATATTATACTATTTTCGACTAGCGAGCATATTTAAGTGTGTGTTTTGCGCTCGTCATTTATAAAGCTTTAATTAAGGATAACTCAACAATAAAATAGATAGCATGACAATAAAGGGGTAACATCTTCAATTAAAGCATATACGAGAAAGCTTGACAATAAAATATATTCCATGTAATAACAACTTCAAATATTGCATGTAAGAGTAAACTAAACAATGGAAATTATATCATGATATAAAAATTTTAATTAAATGCGTGAAATAAGCCTAAGAGTCTAAACTGGTCAATTTCCACATATAAGGCTGTGTACACACTCATCACCTCGTGTACACGTCTTCCACGTACATCAAACAATACAATCAAACCAATCCCTACGGGGTAGTTTGTCATGACCCGGCCAGTCGTTTTGAGTATTGTAGCCTCGTTCCTCCATTTATTGCTTATTATATGTTCGCGTATAATTATGTGACTTGTCGGGGTGGTTGGTTTGGTTCCGGGATGTTTTGGAATAAATTGGGACACTTAATCCCAAGGTTGGAAGCCTAAGGTGAAAGAGTTGATCGTATGTTGACTTATGAGTAAACGAGTCTGGAATGGAGTTTTGATAGTTTTGATAGCTTCGTATGGTGATTTTGGACTTGGGAGTGTCTCCGCATTTTGATTTGGAGGTTCGTAAGTCGTTTTGGCTTGAATTGGCAAAAGTTTGAAAGTAGAAGGTTTGGAAAGTTGAGAAGTTTGGCCGAGTGTTGACTTTGTTGTTATCGGGCTCGGATTTTGGTTCCGGGAGTTGGAATAGGTCCGTTGTGTGCAACATTTTAGGTCAATTGGAATTGATTTGGTGTGTTTCGGCATCAGTTTTAGAAGCTGGAATTGCAATAGTTCATTAGACTTGAATTGGGGTGTGATTCATGTTTTCGATGTTGTTTGATGTGATTTGAGGCTTCGACTAAGTTCGTATGATATTTTAGATATGTTGGTGTATTTGGATGGGGGCCCGGGGCCTCAGGTGTTATTCAGATCATGTTCGGATCATTGTTTGGACTTCTTGGACTGCTGTTATGACTGGTTCTGGTTTCCTTATATGCGATCGCAAGTGAAGGTCCGCGATCGCGAAGGCTTGTTTGGGTGACTGGTGAAATTGTTCTACGCATTCGCGAGAATAGGTTCGCGATCGCGAAGCCTGGGGAGTCAGTGCTATACAAACGCTTGAGTAGTGCCGCGTTCACGAAGAAGGAAGAAGAGGTCTGGGAAATCCACGCGGTTGTTCTTCGCGATCGCGTGAGTGAGTCCGTGATCGCATGAGTGAGTCCTCGATTGCGTAGGTTTGAGTTTCTGTGCATCATGTTCGCGGCTGGTGTTCCACGTTTGCGTAGGCCATTTTTGTGGGCAGCATTTTATTGTTCTTTGCGATCATGAGGGACTTTCCGCGATCGCGAAGAGGAATAACTGGGTAGACTATTTAATTTCAAATCGAGGGTTAGAGTATTATTTCACATTTGGACTTTCGGAGCTCGTATTGAGGCGATTCTTGAAGGATTTTCAAGGGGTTGATTGGGGTAAGTGATTCTAACTCGGATTTGGTTGATATACATGAATCTATCATTATTTTTATTATTTAATTAGTGTTTTGGGTTGGAAAAATTGAGGAAAATTGTAGAAACTTCATAAACTATATTTTGAGTATTTGAAAGGCGATTTGAGGTCGGAATTGGATGATTTTGGTATGGTTAAACTCTTTATTGAATGGGTTTTCGAATTTTGTAAATTTTGTCAGATTCTGAGATGTGGGCCCGGGGTTGACGTTTTGGGTTGACTTTTTGACTTTGGTTAAAGAACTTAGCTTGATCATATGGAATTAATTCTTATAGCTTGTATTGATTGTATTAAGTTGTTTGTGACTAGATTTGATTTGTTCGGAGGCCAATTCGCGAGGCAGGGGCTTGTTGGAGTTGTAATTTGTGCGGTTTGAGGTAGGTGACACTTCTAAACTTAGTACTAAGGGTATGAATCCCTGTAATACGTGTTGTGTGGTTAGTGTTGAGGTGACGCACATGCTAGGTGATGGGCGTGTGGGCGTGAAACGTGGTAATTGTGGCTTGGTTGATTTCTTTGTACCGTGTATTTATCGAACGTTGTTGCTATTTATGCAATCCATACGTGTTAGAGTAATTTAGCTATAATCCATGTTAGAAATCATGTTTAGGCTATATGCTTATTCTATGGGGACCCACTGAGGTCATTTCTGTTGTTGAATTATTTGCTTAAATTGTAATTACGTACTCAGTCATATTCATCATTTGCATATCATATATGAGTCTCTGTTGTCATTTATTGTTATATCATGTTATCATTGTTTGGGCTGATTGGCATGAGATTTGTGAGCCCGAAAGACTAGAGAGATTGATGATTGAGTTGGGCCTGAGAGTCGTGTTGTGAGTGAGGTTGTGGATCGGGTTTCATGCCGCAAAAGGCCTTCTTGGCTTTTTATATATTATTATTATTGATTGGGCTACACGTCGCAGCACAACGTAGTAGGACATATTGGCTTTATATTAGCGCTTGGGCAGGATCCTCCCCTATGGAATCTGATATACCAGCAGTGAGCGCAGGTACCGTATAGTGCTGAGTGATTGAGTGTGCTGAGTAATAGAGAGTGATGAGTGGGAGTGTGAGACAGTGAGATTGAGTACTCTGAGAGTGTGAGTACATGAGTTTATCATTGTGGTGCATTACATGTGACATGCATATTTAACATGTAGACATAGAGATGTAACATTCCTCATATATGTTATAACTGGCATATTTTATCAGTGTTGAACTTTAAAGCTTGTCTACATTTATGTACAGTGTACGAATTGATTATGAGATTTCTTTGAGTTATTACTATCATTTGCGTGTTATATCTGTAATGTTATTATCTGGATTTGGATTGTACCTTTGTGAGCCCATCACTACTTTCAGCCTAAGGTTAGTCCTATTACTTATTGATTACATTGGGTCAGTTGTACTCATACTACACTCTACACTTCGTGTGCAAATTCAGGTACTTCTAGGCACGGCGGTTGCTAGACTTGGTGCAGTATCTGCTTGGAGATTAGTAAGGTAGCTGCTATGACTCCCGCAGACCTCAACTCTCCTTCCATTCAGTTTATTTTGTATTGTTCTCTCTTTCATACAGTTGTATTAGTGGTTAGGATTGTGGTGACACTTAGTAGCTCATGTACTCGGTGACACCCAGATTTTGGGAGATTTTGTAGTTGAGTCGCAGTTGTGCTTATCGGTTTTATGAGATTTTTAACTGTTAAACTTATTATATCATGCTTCTAGTTTAAAATGCATAATTATTTTGTGATTGTCGACTTGGCTAGTACTGTGATACGTGCCATCACGACATGTTGAGATTTGGGTAGTGATACGTTGGTATCAGAGCCTAGGTTACATAGGTCTCATGAGTCATGGAAGGTTTACTAGAGTCTTATGGATCAGTACGGAGACGTCTGTACTTATCTTCGGGAGGCTACTGAACCATTAGGAAACTTCACTTTTTGTATTCTTATCATGCGGATTTGTTGATTACGGAAACTAAACTTCTATATTTGTATTCTCTCACAGATGGTGAGGACACGTGCGACTGGATCGGGCGGACGCCCACCAGTACCACCAGCTAGGTTCACGAGAGGGAGAGGTTGCGGTAGAGGCTGAGGTGCAGCTAGAGCAGCACCCGTGAAGCCACCAATTGCTCCATCTCAAGAGCAGATACCAGATGTGGTTGAGCCGATGGGACCGCCTCAGGCACCAGTTGTGCCCATTGTGATTCTAGGCCTTCAGGAAGCTCTAGCCTAAATATTGACTGTATGCACTAGCCTTGCTCGGGCAGTTTCAGTTTCGGCTGCACCAGCCACTTCTCAAGCGGGAGAAAGTGCTCAAACTCCTGCCGCCCGTACTCCAAAGCAGGTAGTTCAGGGACTTCAGACACTGGGGGTACTACCAGCCCAGCTGGTTGCAGCGGCTCAAGCACCGGTTGGTCCACCTATGAGTGACGAGGAGTTGAAGAGACTAGAGCAGTTTGGGAGGCTCAAGCCTCTAGAGTTCAGTGAGGCTAAGTCAGAGGATGCTCAGAAATTCTTAGATAGGTGCCAACGGATCCTTCGTACGGCGGGTATTTTGGAGACTACTGGAGTCTCATTTACTACTTTTCAGCTATCGGGGGTAGCCTTTAGATGGTGGGAGGCCTACGAGGTGATCAGGCTAGCCGGCGCTGCACCATTTATGTGGCACACGTTCTCAGTTCTCTTCTTAGAGAAGTTTGTTCCACAGACATGCAGGGAGGAGTTGCGTAGGCAGTTTGGGTAGCTACGCCAGAAGGGTATGTTAGTGACCCGATATGAGATGGGATTCTCAGAGTTGGCTCGTCACATGATCTGGTTGGTTCCCATAGAGAAGGAGAGGATTAGAACGTTCATTGATGGCCTCAACTATGGAGTGCGCTTCATCATGACTCGGTAGATTGCGTCAGGTGCTAGGTTCGATGAGGTGGTTCATATTGCTAGGCGGCTAGAGCAGGTTCGTAGTCAAGAACATGAGGAGACGAAGGCCGAGAGGCCTCATGGTTTGGGTGATTTCAGCGATGTTTCTTCTAGAGGACAATCCCACCATAACAGCGGTCGCCCTTACAGGCCCGCTCATATGGCTCGTCTGGTTCATCATGGTGTATCAGCTAGCCATAGTTCATACAGTGCTCGTCTGGGTCAATCATCTCTCAGTGCCCTCCCAGCTTAGAGTCCATCTCATGCTCCATCAGTTCAGGGTTTATCTATACCAGGTTCTTCTAGTAGCTATTCTGGTTCTCGGGGTCTGATTCAATCTCCACCACCATCAACGGATCGGAGTTGCTTCGAGTATGGGGAGTTTGAACATGTGAGGAGGTATTGTCCCCGTATCTTGGGAGGCCCGATTTAGTAGAGGGGTTAGGTTATGACTTCTGCACTACTTACTTCACCACCTGCTTAGCCAGCTCGGGGTAGAGCTCGGGATCTAAAGGTCTCCCTAGATAGAGAGGCCATTCAGATGGCGGTCAGGCTCAATGTTATGCTTTTCCCGCCAGGCCAGAGGCCGTTGCTTCAGACGTATTGATTACAGGTATTGTCTGGGTATGCTACAGGGATGCTTCCATATTATTTGACCCTGGTTTCACTTATTCATATGTATCATCGTATTTGCTCGTTATTTGGATATGACCCGTGAGTCCTTAGTTTTGCCTGTTCATGTATCTACGCCAATGGGCGATTATATTGTTGTGGACCGTGTATCGGTCATGTGTGGTGACCATGGGGGATTGGAGATGAGAGTTGATCTTTGAACGCTTAGTATGTTTGATCTTGACATGATTCTGGGCATGGATTGGTTATCCCAATGTCATGCTATTCTGGATTGGTTATTCCAATGTCACGTTAGCGATGTCGGGGTTACCTAGGATCGAGTGGAGAGATTCTCTGGACTATGTTCCCAGTAGGGTGATTTCATATCTAAAGGCCCAACGGATGGTTGGAAAGGGGTGTTTGTCATATTTGGCTTTTGTGAGGGATATTGGTGCCGATACTCCTACTATTTATTCGATTTTAGTAGTGCGAGACTTTTCGGATGTATTTTCTGCAGACCTGTCGGGCATGCCACCCGACAGGGACATTGATTTTGGTATTGACTTGGTGGCGGGCACTCAGCCCATTTCAATTCCTCTGTATCGTATCACCATCAGAGTTGAAGGAATTGAAAGTGCAGCTTCAGGAGCTTCTTGATAAGGGGTTCATTAGTCCTAGTGTATCGCCTTGGTGTGCACCGGTTTTGTTTATGAAGAAGAAGGATGGTACTATGCGGATGGGCATTGATTATAGGCAGTTGAACAAAGCTACAATTAAGAACAAGTATCCTTTCTCGCGCATTGATGACTTATTTGACCAGCTTCATGGAGCTAGAGTGTTCTCTATGATTTATTTGAGGTCTGAGTATCACCGGTTGAAGATTCGGGACTCGAATATTCTGAAGACGGCATTCAGGACCCACTATGGTCACTATGAGTTCCTTGTGATGTCTTTTGGGTTTACCAATGCCCTGGTAGCATTCATGCATCTGATGAACAGTGTGTTCCAGCTATATCTTGATTCATTTGTCATAGTATTTATTAATGATATCCTAGTGAACTCAGGTATCTAGAAGGAGCATGCACAACATCTGAGAATTGTACTACAGACGTTGAGGTAAGAGAAGCTTTATGCTAAGTTCTCCAAGTATGAGTTTTGGCTCAGTTCAATGGTGTTCTTGAGGCATGTGGTGTCCAACGATGGGATCAAGGTAGAACCGAAGAAGATTGAGGCGGTTCAGAGTTAGCCCAAACCGTCTTCAACTACTGAGATTCGGAGTTTTACTGGCTTGACCAGATATTATCGTCACTTCGTGGAGGGTTTCTCGTCCATTGCAGCGCCTTTGATTAGGTTGACCCATAAGGGTGCTCCATTCAGGTGGTCTGATGAGTGTGAGGAGAGCTTTCAGAAGCTCAAGACTGCCTTGACCACAACTCCAATTCTAGTTTTGCCTTCACCATCGGGTTTTTATACAGTGTATTGTGATACTTCTTGAATTGGTATTGGGTGTGTTTTTATGCATGAGGGTAGAGTGATTGCTTATGCTTCATGCTAGTTGAAGCCTCATGAGAAAAACGGCATCGTTCAAGATTTAAAGTTGGCAGCCATCGTTCATGCATTAATGATTTGGAGGAATTATCTCTACAGTATGTCTTGTGAGGTATTTACAGATCATCAGAGTCTTCATCACTTGTTCAAGCAAAAAGATCTAAATTTGAGACAGCAGAGATGGTTGTAGCTGTTAAAAGACTATGATATTACCATTTTATATCATCCCGGGAAGGCCAATATAGTGGCCGATGCCTTGAGAATAAAGATCGTGAGCATGGATAGTCTTACATATATTATTGTTGATGAGAGACCGCTTGCATCAAATGTTCAGGCCTTGGCTAATCAGTTCATGAGGTTAGATGTCTTGGATCCAAGTCGGGTTCTAGCTTGCGTGGTTTCTCGATCTTCTTTATATGAACGCATCAGAAAGCGTCAGTATGACGAACCCCATTTGCTTATCCTTAAGGACACAGTTCAGCACGGTGATGCCAAGGAAGTTTTTATTGGATATGATAGGGTCTTGCGGATGCAAGGTCGGATTTGTGTGGCCATGTGGATGGGCTATATGAGTTGATTCTTGAGGAGGCCCACAGTTTGAGATATTCCATTCATCCGGGTTCCGCAAAGATGTATTAGGACTTGAGGCAGCAAAATTGATGGAGGAGAATGAAGAAATATATAGTGGAGTTTGTAGCTCGGTGCTTGAATTGTCAATAGGTGAAGTACGAGCATCATAGGCGGGGTGGTTTGCTTCAGAGGCTTGAGATTCCTGAGTGGAAATGGGAGCGTATCAGCATGGACTTCATAGTTGGGCTCCCACGGACTTTGAAGAAATCTGATGTTATTTGGGTGATTGTAGACCGGTTGACTAAGTCCGCGCATTTCATTCCAGTTGGGACTACCTATTCTTCGGATCTGTTGGCTGAGATCTATATCCGCGAGATTGTTTGACTTCACAGTGTGTCAGTGTCTATTATTTTAGATAGGGGCAAGCAGCTCATAGCGCTGTTTTGGAGAGCAGTGCAGCGAGAGTTAGGCACATCGATTGAGTTGAGTACAACATTCCACCCTCATATGGACGGTCAGTCCGAGCGCACCATTCAGGTATTGGAGGATATGTTACACACTTGTGTCATGGATTTCGGGGGTTCTTGGGATCAGCTTCTACCGCTTGTCAAGTTTGCCTATAACAACAGCTACCAATCAAGTATTTAGATGGCTCCATATGAGGCATTGTATGGGAGACAGTGTCGGTATCCGGTTGGCTGGTTTGAGCTGGGTGAGGCTAGGCTATTAGGTACTGACTTGGTTCAGGATGCTTTGGAAAAGGTTAAGTTGATTCAGGATCGGCTTCAAAAAGCACAGTCTAGACATAAGAGTTACACCGATCGAAAGGTTTGTGATGTTGCTTACATGGTGGGAGAGAAGGTATTGCTCAAAGTTTCACCCATGAATGGTGTTATGAGATTCGGGAAGAAAGGAAAGTTGAGCCCTCGGTATATTGGCCCTTTTGAGGTGCTTGAGAGAATTGGAGAGGTGGCTTACAAGCTTGCATTGCCACCTAGTCTATCGAGTGTTCACCCAATTTTTCCTGTTTCCATGCTCCGGAAGTATTTTGGTGATCTGTCTCATGTTTTGGATTTTAGCACAGTTCAGTTGATGGGGATTTGACCTATGATGTGGAGCCGGTGGCCATTTTGGATCGGCAGGTTCGAAAGTTGATATCAAAAAATATAGCTTCAGTGAAAGTACAGTGGAGAGGTCAGCCAGTTGAGGAGGCTACTTGGGAGGCCGAGTGGGAGATGCGGAGCAGCTATCCACACCTATTTGAGGCTCCAAGTATGATTCTAGACCCATTAGAGGACGATCGTTTATTTAAGAGGGGGAGCATGTAACGACCCAACTGGTTATTATGAGTATTGTAGCCCCATACCCTCATTTATTACTTATTCTATGTTCATTTTTTGTAATGTGACTTGCCTTACATGTGACATGCACATTTGACATGTAGACATAGAAATGTAACATTCCTCATATCAGTTATACTTGGCATAGTTTATCAGTGTTGATCTTAAACGGTTAAATTTAAAAGCTTGTCTACATTTTTGTATAGTATACGAATTGATTATTGGGATTTCTTTGAGTTATTACTATCATTTCCGTGTTATATCTGGATTTGGACTGTTCCTTTTTGAGCTCGTCACTACTTTCAGCCGAAGGTTAGTCATGTTACTTATTGAGTACATTGAGTCGGTTGTACTCGTACTATACTCTACACTTTGTGTGCAGATCCAGGTACTTTTGGGCACAACGGTTGCTAGACTTGGTGCAATATCTGCTTGGAGATTATTGAGGTAGATGCTATGACGCCCGCACACCTTGACTCTCCTTCCTTTCAGTTTAGTTTGTACTGTTCTATCTTTAAGACAGTTGTGTTAGAGGTTTAGATTGTGTTGATACTTAGTAGCTCATATACTCGGTGACACCCGGATTTTGGGAGATTTTGTAGTTGAGTCACAGGTGTGCTTATTGGTTTTATGAGATTTTTCTTTGTTAAACTTATTATATCATGCTTCTAGTTTAAAATGCGTAGTTATTTTGTGACTGTCGGCTTGCCTAATACTGTGATAGGCACCATCATGACATGTTGAGATTTGGGTCGTGACATAGTTCCCCCACACGATGTTAGGCAAGATACTTACCTCAACTAGGTCAAATCAATAGTCAAAAATAGCTTTTCCTTCACGATTCAGCTCGGCTCGGCTCAAATATAATCAAAATCGACTTAATAACATCAAATAATGCAAGAGAAACCAATTCTAATAAATAAAGCTATGATCTTTGTACAATTCCTCAAAAGTCAACAAAAGTCAACTCTGGGATCGTCCGGTCAAAACCCAAGTCCAAGGGTAGATCTTGACTACCCATAACCTCACGAGTCTATATATGTGATTTGTATCAAACTTTGAGTCCAATTCGACTCTCAAATCCAAAATTTTATTTTTCAAAACACAGACAAAAATCCCCAATATTCCTCTTAGATTCTCATGAATATGATGTTAAATCTTACATATAATCATGTAATATAATTCAAAATTGATTAAAATCACTTACCCAATAGTTTGGTATAAAAATCTCTCCACATAATTGCCTTCAACCTAGTCTAGGGTTCAAATTATGATAAAATGAAACAAAATCCTAAAATACTCAGCTATAAATAAGTTGATGATGTCTCAATTGCGACTTGGGGTTCGTAAATGCGACACTAGCAAAAGCGAACAAATGTCCGCAAAAGTGAACCCTGAGAATCTCTGCTAAAGTCGCATTTGCGACATATTACTTTGCAAATGCGAAGAACACTTCACCCAGTTGCCATCGCAAAAGCGGCAAGTTGCTCGCAAAAGCTCACAACCAACTTTCACAAAAACGAGGAATTCCTCGCAAATTCGAGGTCCCTCCCCAGCAGCCCTAAGTCGCAATTGCGACTAGAACTCCGCAAATTCTATGACACCAGAACCAGCATACAAACGTTTAACAAAACAATTCCGAAAACCAATCCGAAACTCACTCGAGCCCTCGGGGTTGCGCATCAAACATCCATACAAGTCTAAAACAACATATGAACTCGCTCGCGTGATCAAAACACCAAAATAATATCTAGAACCATGAATCGTACATCAAAACGTATGATTTTTAAAAGCAAACTCAAGAACCTCTAAAATTGCAACCACACGTCCGAATCCTATCAAACCAACTCCAAATGATACCAAATTTTGCAGACATGTTCTAAATAGAAAATCGGGCCTATTACAAGTCCCAAAATAAAATTTCGAACCCGATAGCCACAAATTCAAACCTTGGTCAAACTTAGAAAAATTCTAAACCTTTAAATTGTCAACTTTAGGCATAATATGCCAAATCAACCTAGGGACCTCCAAATCTAATTTTGGGCATATGCGCAAATCCAAATTCACAATACGAACCTATCGGATAAATCAAAATACTGTTCTAGAGTCATTTTCACAAAAGTCCAACCTCGATCAATATTTTCAACTTAAACTTCTAAAATGAGAATCACTCATCCAAATCAATCCCAAAACATCCGAAAATCGAATCCGACCATACACGCAAGTCATAATATAAAATATGAGGCCACTCAAGACCTCGAACCATAGAATGGAGCGCTAACTCTCAAAATGACCTATTAGATTGTTATATTTTCCCCCTGTTAAACAAACATTCGTCCTCGAACGTGCCAAGAGTCTTTCCCAAGCCATCAAATCGTTGTATAAACTCACCTTACACATATATACGGGTGATCCCACATCACCCCAATCCATATAATCCCGACAACATCATCTCAATCGAAGGTCATTCCTTCCACTCATGCTAATAAGCCTTAGAATCAAATTTTTCCACATCCGCCAAGGGCCCAATTTTGACACAAACACACTATAATATTCTCAACTAGATGTAATAGCTCGTGCATACATCCACAAGGTATAACCATACGACGTCACACATCGTCCATATGGCCATAGAAACAACTCTAACCACAATAGCTTCCCATTATCAAACCCGGTACTGGTAAATATTCTCTTATCAAGTAGAATCTTGTTCCAAACCTTACCAACACTGATAATGATGCAATAACATGTGAAACTCATAACTACGCATCCGACCAACAAGCCACATCAAACGCCACCTGGGCACATACGTCGCTATCCAAACCTAACAAGCACAACTCGAATAATCTGAATATGAAAAAAGATACATATGGGAGAACTATCAAACAAGTACAACTCCCCATCGTTACCATACTACGAGTCCCTCCTATAAGGAAGAAGAAAAACACACACAACCACCACGACGAATCTTACCCTAAGATAAACACCTAGCCCGGTACAAATACACATATCCACAAAGAACACAAGGTTCCTATCCTCCACTCGAAACCATCGGTAAGATAAACATCCTGAGAGCTAAAACCTCATACTAACTCAATCCCATATAACAGAACCACAACACGCAGCTAATATTTCCACACCTGTAGATCACCCAAATCACTAGTCGGGGCCAAACCATCCAGAATCACATCAAAGCCTATTGTATTAACTAATAGAAAGTCCATATCATGCCTCATAACCCTTAATAGCGCATAAACCAAAATTATAGACACAGGCTATCACAATAGTATCTCCCAAATTGGCATGAACACATAAACAGAGTACAAAAATCATGAAACGCAACCATATACGAAGCAATGGTAAGATGAAATTTACCACTAAACGGGATTGGGTCTAAATAATACTAATGCATCTCTATAACCAACCAAAACCATACCTGAAATGACATCATCTGGTGCAACGGCCTCTGTCCAACCAGAAAAAGCATAACAGCGAGCCTCGCCTCCCCTTCTAGGATGACTCCTACAGGTATGACCTCTACTCTAGCTTGTGGTACAGGTGTAGCAGCAAGTGGAGCGGAACCCATAGCCTGAATACACTGTTGTGGTAAACCCGCCCAAAGTCTGGGAAAATTCCTCACTGTGTCTATTATCCCCATTCTCAAAGTAACCTCTTCGTTGACGTGGTTATGGAAGCTATCTGGAATGGGTACTATGGGACCCATGGATATCTGAAATGCCACGTCAAACCTGAAGTACAGACTGAATTGGCTGACCCATAAAACCTCTACCATGACGCAACCTACCTCCAAAATAGGGATCAGTAGATCCTCCCAATCCACGAGGCCTCTTAGCATCCCCGTCCTCCCTTTCCTGTCCCCACACACCCCACATCCTCCGAGCGATCTCTAAAATCAGCTAAAACAGAGTATCTATCTCCAACGCTCGAGCCATGCTAAATCTAAGACCTTAACTGAGCCCCTTGATAAATCTACGGACTTGCTCTCTGATTGTGGAAATCAAGGTAGGTGCATGTCGGGATAGATCGCAGAATCTGATGGCGTACTCCAACACTGACATAGTCCTCTGATGCAACTGCTGAAACTCTGTGTGCCATGAATCCCAAAGGGTCTGATGAACAAACTCTCTCAAAAATAACTCTGAAAATTGAGCCCAAGTGAGTGGGTCTGCATCAGCTGGCCTACCCTCCTCGTAAACCTGCCACCACTTTTACGCTGTTCCTGATAGCTGAAAAGTAGTAGAAGAAACTCTGCTCACCTCTACAATACCCATGGTGCGGAGAATACGGTGGCACTTCTCTAGAAAACCCTACACACCCTCGGTAGTTGTGCCACTAAAAGTAGGAGGATCATACTTCTTGAACCTCTCAAGTCTCTTCTGCTCCTCCTCATATGTCTCTAGCCTGGCCCCATGCAGAACCGGAATAACAGGCTGTATTGACATAACAGCCGGAACCTGACCAATGTGAGCCTGCTGCTTTGGAGTACGGGCGTGTGGGAGTCTAAGCTCCTCCCCCAATCTATGATGTAGCGGGTGCAACTGGAATCAATCCCGCCAGAGCCAATGTACCAAACATGCTCCGAAATTATGCTAAAGTATCCTAAAGTCCAAGGGTAGCAGCAGGCGCCTCCAGTGCCTGTCCCCCAACCAGATATACTAGTGGCTCCTCAGCTGCTGCTCTGGTAGGTGCTCTAGCTGTAGCACGTGCTCCTCATCCGCTTCTGTCTCTGCCCCAACCCCCAGCAACAACGGCTCTGGAGACGACATCATCAATAACTGCAGCTCGTGTCCTCACCATCTGTGAGAGAATAGAATGACAAGGCTCAAACTTCGAAATCAATAAACTCGCACGATAGGAATGAAAGAAGTGAAGTTTCCTAATAGTTTTGTAGCCTCTCGAATATAAGTACAAACATCTCCGTACCGATCCGCAAGATTCTACTAAACTTGCTTATGACTCGTAGTACCTATGAACCTAGAGCTCTGATACCAACTTGTCACGACCCCAAATTTCCTCCTCAGGATTTCGTGATGGCACCTAGTATCTAAGATTAGGTAAGCCTAACACATGCTGAATTATTAATAAAATTAAACCATTTAACCATTAAACATGAACCACTGATTTCCATACATAGCCAACAACCATCAATAGACATACAATAACCCAAAAGCGGTAGTGCGAATTCATAAGCTTTTCTAAGAGTAACCAAGAATACCAAATACATCAATGTTTGGAATAGAAGTAAATAGTAGCAATGTGAAGCATCCAGAAGGTGACTCTGAGGCCTACGGACATAGTGGCAGGTATACCTTTAAGTTTTCGTAGCAAATCTCCAACAGCTAGCTAATGAACGACCCACTCAAAGGTACCTGGATCTGCATAAAAGATATGTAGAAATATAGCATGAGTATACCACAGTAGTACCCAGTAAGTATCAAGACTAACCTCGGTGGAGTAGTGATGAGGTACAGTTAAGGCACCTACTAGACATTAATAAAATGTGCAAGTATTAATATAAAGCTAACAGAGGAACGAATATCACTATAAGGCTAAACATGAAAAGAATAACAAAATAACGCTAGCAAATGGAAAGTAGAAGCAACAGATAGCAACAAGGAGTAAACAAGTGATAACGCCTCAAAGTATTCAGAACACAGTTAAAGTACCAGCGAAACCAATTAAGGAACACAAATGACAACCAAATAATCAATCGTTCTTACACAAGGTTTACACAAGAATCACCTCGAGGTACCACACCTCATAATCACAAATAACAGGTCCCCAATTCACGAATCATAATCACATGGCATCTCGTGCCCACATTACAAATCACAATCGCACGGACGGCTCACGTGCCTATATATTTAATACCTCCGATCTTCACGGACAACTCACGTGCCAATAGTAATAATTTCTCATATCCACACAGACGGCTCACGTGCCTATACATTTAATACTCAAATCTGCACGGACAACTCATGTGCCAATAGTAACAATTCCTCATATCCGCACGGACAACTCACGTGCCACCAGGACAATCCACGCACAGAATGCAGGTATACAAGAATACATGTACATGATCAATAAACATCAAGATTCATACTTTTAGACTGATATAGATGATATGTTTTTGTGTGTACTTGTGCAAGTGTACTATCACAACTCAAGTTAACAAGTAAAATCAGAGACACCGAGTAACACATTGGAAACAACACAACAAAATCCATAATACGGATGAGACATACAAGAAGGTCAAAAAACCACATAAATATCAAAAATACAAATGCCCCTATGCTATCACAATTCATCCCCGACATAGCCCATCTTGTCTCGTCGCGTGTGCAACAATAAAGTAAATGCACGCCTTGTCTCGCCATACATGCATCAATAATTATCCCACATTATCTTGCCACAAGCGCAAACCCAACATATATAGCCCGCCTTATCTCGCCGAATGTACAAATATCAAGAATAACAATAACACGGACAACTCACGTGCAAAATACCCTGACAATGCTCTCAACAATCCCACATGTGCCAAGGTCACAACAACACAATATATCAACTAGCACCACACGTGTCCATATGCCACAACATTTCCAAATCAACAATACCAATACCACAACAATATATAATCCATGTATCAACAACACTAAGTGTAACAACAACAACAATAATACGGGAATACGACAAGGAAATCAACACAAGAATTACAACAACACAATGAAACGGAAGAATAAACTCAGTAATTAAGGAGGTAACATGTAATGATGACTTCAAATAAGGAGAAATTAACAATAAAGGAGTAATATGTAATGGAACTTCAATTAAGGATAACTCAACAATAAAAAAGGTACAACAACAACAACAAACCTACTAGTTTCCCACAAGTGGGGTCCGGGGAGGGTAAAATGTACGCAGCCTTAACCCTACCCCTGGAAGGGCAGAGAGGTTGTTTCCGATAGACCCTTGGCTAGAGAATGACTGAAAAAGAAAAGGTAATTGCATATAACATGACAATAAAAGAGGTAACAACTTCAATTAAAGCATATAAGATAAAGCTTGACAATAAAAGATATGTCATGTACTAACAACTTCAAATATTGCATGTAAGAGTAAAATTAACAATGGAAATTATATCATGATATGACAACTTCAATTAAATGCATGAAAGAAGCCTAAGAGTCTAAACCGATCAATTTTCACATATAGGGACGTGTACACACTCGTTACCTCGTGTACACATCTTTCGCGTAAATCAAACAATGCAATCAAACCAATTCCTACGGGGTAGTTCCCCCACACGAAGTTAGGCAAGATACTTACCTCAACTAGGACAAATCAACACTCAAAAATAGCTTTTCCTTCACAATTCACCTTTGCACGGCTCAAATCTAACCAAAATCAACTTAATAACATCAAATAACGCAAGAGAAACCAATTCCAATAAGTAATGTTATGATCTTTGTATAATTCCTCAAAAGTCAACTCCGGGCCCGCGGGTCAAAATCCGAGTCCAAGGGTAGATCTTGACTACCCATAACCTCACGAGTCTATATATGTGTTTTGTTTCAAAATCTGAGTCCAATTCTACTCTCAAATCCCAAATTTTTATTTTTCTAAAAACATAGACAAAAATCCCCAAAACTTCTCTTAGATTCTCATGAATTTGATGTTAAATCTTATATATAATCATGTAATATAATTAAAAATTAATCAAAATCACTTACCCAATGGTTTGGTATGAAAATATCTCTACAAATACGCCTCCTATCGATTTTAAGATTCAAAATATGATAAAATAAAGCTAAGTCCCGAAATACTTAGCTATAAACAAGTTGCAGATGTCGCATTTACGACCTGGGATTCGCAATTGCGACACTCGCAAAAGCGAACGAATGTCCGCAAAATCGAACCCTAAGAATCTCTGTTAAATTCTCATTTGTGACATATTACTTCGCAAATTCGAATAACACTCCACCCAGCTGCCATCGCAAAAGCGGCAGTTTGCTCGCAAAAGCGCACAGCCAGCTTTTGCAAAAGCGAAGAATTCCTCGCAAATGCGAGGTCCCTCCCAAGCATCCCTGAGTTGCAATTGTGACTAGAACTCCGCAAATGCGATGGTCTCATTTGTGACCTTTTCATCGCAAATGCGATGACACCAGAACTAACACACAAAAGTTTAACAAATCATATCCGAAAACCAATTTGAAACTCACCCAAGCCTTTGGGCCTCCGCATGAAACATCCACACAAGTATAAAAATAATATATGTACTTGTTCGCGTGATCAAAACACCAAAATAATATCTAGAACCACGAATCGGACATTAAAACACATGATTTTCAAAAGAAAATCCAAGAACCTCTAGAATTACAACCAAGCTTCTGAATCCTATCAAACCAACTCCAAATGATAGAAAATTTTGCAGACAAGTTCTAAATAGCATAACGGACCTATTTCAAGTTCTAAAACTAAATTTCGAACCCAGTTATCACAAAGTCAAATCATGGTCAAACTTAAGAAAATTCTAAATCTTTAAATTATCAACTTTCGGCAAAATATGCCAAATCAACCTAGGTACCTCCGAATCCAATTCTGTACATACGCCCAAATACAAAATCACAATACGAACCTATCATAGCCCTCAAAATACCATTCCGGAGTCGTTTTTACAAAAGTCCCACATCGGTCAATATTTCCAGCTTAAGCTTCTAAAATGAGAATCACTCAAATATACACGCAAGTCATAATATACAATATGAGGCCACTCAAGACCTCGAACCATAAAAGAGAACGCTAAAACTCAAAACGACCGGTTGAATTGTCACACTCCTGAACCTCTAGCCTCTGTATCATTTGAAAATCCCTCTGTTTTCATATTCATTAGTTTCGAGTTAGGGATTTCCGTGTCGATATGAACCCTCGGAGTTGAGTTTAGTGTTACAACATTTTCTCCGCTTGTCAGCACCTTTAACGCATCTTCGGTCTGGGCATTCAACTGTTGTTGCATCATGAAATCTTTTCCCGTCTCCTCCAGTTCGCGTTGTTCATTACCCATGCTAGTAGATCTTGCAGGGAAGTTTTCCTTCAAATGAGATGATGAGGTCCCAGTTGATTATCATTGGGGATTCGGGTTCCTCCATTTTGTTCTGCTAGTTGAGCGGTTGGGTGCACGGGTTGGTTATTGATCCCAAATATGGTGTTTCCATAAATAAATAATCAACAAGTGGGTATAACAAAAAATTTAAAGGAAGTCGTACGACTTTGGATCAAACGCTCAATTGCTAGGGGCCCACAGTAGACATCAAATTGTTTAACCCAAAAACTAATTCTAGAACAAACAATTGAATTTTTATCTTAAGACCACTAGCAAATAGATTAATTCAAAGTGCGTGTAGTAAATCTAAATGATAATAATGATAAATAAAATAAAGATTAAGATAAAATAAATCTTGTTGATCGTTGGTCTCTGAACTGGCTATGTAGAAATGGTGTATAATCCCAATAAGAAAGAGAGAGAATCGTGCTAATGAACAAGATAAAACTACAATGAATGACCGTAAAATGTTACTTGTAATGAGATATTCTTTACCAATAAATAGAGTAAAGTATTTATATCCTAGAGGGGATAAGACTATTCGGAGTTCCTAGCCTGCATGTTAGGTGTGCAGTTAGGGGGTGGCAAGATCCTCTTCAACGATTATTATGGTTACACAATAGACGGAGGCCACGATCTCAAGGAGGATACATGTGCAGCTGAATTCGACATGGAAATATTTGACCTGCTTCGGGTACATGCTCCTCTAGTTGCTCTTGTTTCGAGTTAAGAGGCCGTCGGTCCCGGTCACGGCTCCTTTGCTCCAAGATCTTGATTTTCATGCTCATGGGTCCAGAACCACTTCCACCACATGTCATTATTTTGTTGTGCCGCGTGATAAAACCAATTTTTACCAGTATAACTATTTGTTTGAAGAACTCCCCACGTGTAAATCGTTTGATATACATCTTGCTGCCAGAATTTATAATGCAGAGAGACATTAAGAGTTGCATTTTTTTGTTGTTTGATGTGTTAAACTAGTTAATCATTTATTTTAGGCTATTACTGATGCTCTGCATTTTTAGTTGGACTAGCACTGGAGAAATTATGGTTTGGTGGAATTGGGGTGGCAGGAGAAGATATAGCTCACAGAAGATCCATCATATGTTTCAATCTTCTCTTTCTGTACTTGTGTCAAAGCCAAGATAATCATAAATTGTGTGCCAACTTTAATAATATTTGCCCGTATTGGTACGGGCCATCTCCATCTAATTAGTATATATATAGAGAGAGAAAATTAGTTATTGTAGTTGAATTTGCCTCGTGGTAAACAAAATCCACATTTAGATTACATATCCTCACATTACCTTTCGAATTGAGGTTTACAAAACAAAAAAAAAAATTCACCATATCTTATAGCATATTGTGCCAAACTTTTATAATCACCTAATTTTGAAAAGCGTTTTTCTCCAAAATGCTTTTCAAAAAAATATTTTTGGTGAGAAACAGTTTGTATTTGGCTAATTAATTTGACAAGCAATTTTGAGCAGCAATTAGTATTTGGATAAACTTTTAAAAAGTGTTTTCTAAATGTATTTTTCTCAAAAGTGTTATTGGGAAGAAGTTATTTTTTCTACTTCTCAAATATTGCTTCTATTTCTACTCAGAAGCAATTTTTTCCTTTTAAAAATTTGACCAAATATCTTAATTTCGAAAAAGGTATTTTTGGCTATAAAAAAGTACTTTTGGCCGAGAAAAGTTTTGGCCAAACAGCCTATTAGTAATAATAGAAAAACTTCCGAATTGTTATAAAATAAAGACTGTAAAGTAAAGAAACCGAAGACAAGTATAGAGGGAGATTGATATTTTTATTCAACTTCAAACTGTTGTACATAATGAACTGAAAACTTCTCTATTTATAGAAGAAAGGAAGCAGCTGCGAGGCTTTTCAGGAAGCAGTTGCGAGGCTTTTCTTTAGCTACTTGTAAGTTGTCTGCATGAGCTGCTTGCAACCTGCCTGCATCAGCTGCTTGTAGATAAACTTCAACAGAGTACTAAATGGATAATCTTCTTCAAAAAGATTATCTATAGCGGGGTAATAAATGGACATCCACAATAATTATTTTCATAACACTCCCCCTTGGATGTTCATTAAAAGGTATTGTGCCTCATTAAAACCTTACTAGGAAAACCTTAGTGGAAAAAATCCTAGTGAAGGAAAAAGAGTACACATATTTAGTAATACGCATTTCTAAATGCCTCATTAAAAACCTTATAAGGAAAACCCTGTAGGAAAAAACCTTAGTAAGGAAAAAAGAGTACATCGCGTATTTTACTCCCCCTGATAAAAATTTTGTTTCAAATATTTGAGTCTCCGCATTCCAATCTTGTATACCATCTTCTCAAAAGTTGAAGTTGGTAAAGATTTACTGAATAAATCTGTCGGATTGTCACTTGAACGGATTTATTGCACATCAATGGCACCATTTTTCTGAAGATCGTGTATGTAGAATAATTTTGGTAAAATGTGCTTCGTTCTATCTCCTTTTATAAATCCTCCCTTTAATTGGGCTATGCATGCAACATTTTCTTCGTATAAAATTTTGGGTCTTTTATCACATTCCAACTCTCATTTTTCTCGAATAAAATAAATCAATGATCTCAACCATATGCATTCCCTACTTGCTTCATGAATAACTATTATCTCAGCATGATTTGAAGAATTAGCAACAATAGATTGCTTTGTGAAGCGTCATGATATGACAATACCTCCACATGTAAACACATACCCCATTTGAGATCGAACTTTAGGGGGATCGAATAAATAACCTGCATATGCATAACCAATATGATATGTGCCACATTTGTTAGCATTAGCAAGATACATAAGTGCACCAATTGCACTGAGATAGAGTATTTCAGGACGCAGGAGTTCGTCATTCTCTTCTGGAGGTCAGAACGGATCCTTATTCACTTCAAGTGATCGAACACCCATTTGGTGTACTTAATGGGTATGCTTTGTCCATGTAAAAGAGTTTTAAGATATTTTCTGTATAGACAGATTGATGAATAAAGATCCCATCTGCTAAATATTCAATTTGCAGACTAAGACAAAGTTTTTTCTTTTGGAGCTCTTCTGGAGTTCCTGTAAGATTTATGTCATTAACATAAACATCGCGTATAACAAACTTTGATGTTGTTTTCCTTATAAAAATGCATGGACAAATGCCATCATTTATATAACCTTCATTCATCAACTCAGTGAGGTGATTATACTATATGCGCCCTCATTGTTTTAATTCATACAAAGATTTTTGTAATCTGATTGAGTATATTTCTCGAGACTTTAAATTATATACTTCAAGCATTTTAAATCCTTCAGGAATCTTCATTTTGACTTAATCAAATGAGTCATACAGGTTATGACTTGCATTTAGATGGCATGACATCTTCAGGTGTCGGGACTACAGGTCTGATCCTCACAATCATTAATAATATTGTGTATTATATTGTATCAAATATATCGTCGACGATCATTTTGTATTGGTTCCTAAGCAACATAACTTGTTGAGATCTCATCACTTTCTTTATTTTCAGGTACCTGAACTTCTTCTGGAGTTTCATAAAATATTATGTCGTGGGCTCTTCTAGAGATCATTTCCTCCTCATTGTGATCATTTGCTCCTATTATTTTCAAGGATTGTTACCTTTGGAACCGATCGGTTTACTACGCTTCATGCATGTAGTAAACTTTACCCTTCAGGGATTTTAATTTTAATAGGAGCATTTGCAGCTGAAATATGATATTTAATTTTGGATCAGCAAATGCTTCTGGCATTTGACTTGAATTATCTTCTAGGCGAGGATCATATTAATGATAATTCGATTCATATAGCATATTTTCCAGCTGTTTATTTCATCCCCCAAATGTTAGAAAAACTAACTCATATCCCCAATCTTCTTTGGGAAATATATCATTGTGCATTGTGGTACAGAAATTAATCATATACCACACATAAAAAGTTATTAGATAATAAAAATATTTGATTTCTGATCCTAAACCAAATGAGAGGGGAGGACTTATCATATTTTGTTAGTCTGATGCATACACGTGTTGTTGTATGCAATTTAGAAAATCTTAGACCAACACATGAGACTTTGTTCTCATAAGCAATAGTTTAGCCATTAATAGGAGGTATTCAATGCTGAACTAGGTTGGATATAAACCAGCTTCATCAAGATGAACTATCTTGATTTCATAATCTGAAAATTATGCTCTTAATTGAGAAAGACAATTTCAAATGTCAAACTGCATGTTGACAATAAACATACATGTAACCATCTTATATATGCATCTATAAGTGGTTCACATGATAGGTGAATGGGCCCATATTCACCTTTTATATATTTCAGAATTCGGGAATTTTAGTCCCAACTTTAGTTGGTATAATCAAGTTATTATGAGAACAAGCAATACAAGAGAATTATTGAAGAATCTTCTAGTTCTTGAGTACATGCTTATCTGAATTCTCAAATAGCTCATTTAAAAATGGCAAATGAAAACTTCAAGTTTATCATGGCATGTACTATCTCTACGTAAACTTCTGGTTTACTATGGCATAAACTTTTGCATCAGTAAACTTCTGATTTACTGTGATACATAATGTAGTACAAATTTGAAGAATAAGGCGGGTAACTTCTCACATACATATTTACCCCATATGATTGTGGAAACATTAAGATTTTCAATCTTTTAATCATTTGTAGTCTCAATATGATAGATATTTGTATTAGTAAACTTCGGATTTACTACAACATATGTTTTGACCATAATCATATAATATGAATGACATATTTGTATATAAGCTCTTCGATAGCCTTTCTTTATTATCCACAATCTAATATTTATCTGACACCACTGGTGCCATGTGTCTTCTAGACAAACAATTAGCTCTTCAGGAGTTGTTGATACATTTTGTACTATCAAATATTGCTCAGACACTTCTGGTATCATGAGAGAAAATCATAATCAAATGAACAATATAAAACTAATTCTAAATTTATAAATGACGAAAATTAAGAATTTTAATATTTTTACCACTAACTTTATGACAAATATCTCCTTCAAGGAGAAATATCATTAACATCTGAATATTTTGCATCAATATGACAGCCACATAGTCATTGCATCTTTTAAAGAAAGATACACGAGTTGTTATTTCCTTCGGGGAACTCAATAACTAACCATAATATATTAATGTGATTGTAGTAGAAAGCATTCTACAAGAATAATTTTTTCTTAGAATGATACTTAATAAAATTATCCAAGATGTTTTACGTACAACAGGTACGTGCGACAATGGTCTTTATGCCACAAAAATAATATTTATATCATATGTTATTCTGGCTCTTCCGGAGGTGAGTTGTGGTATTTCTTCATTCACTACAGGGAATGAAAATGTGCTTCAAAAATAACTTTGAATAGCTCATTATTTTATTTACGTACAGAAAGACACAATTTCATAATATTTTCCTGCTTCGGGAGAAAATTTCAATTGTGTTACTTCTTCAGGAGCAAATTGAAATATAAAAAATTGAGTATATATTCTTTCAATCATATTACCTCTTCTGGAGGTGAATTATAATATATTTACATCAAGAGTACGTTCATATTTATGACTTTATTAATATTATCACATTCACTTCAGGGAATAGATTAATATTTATCAAAAATTCTCATTCTTCAGGAAATCGAATATAATTATCTGAACGCGCATTAATCACGTCAATTGTGATGCTTCAATCTCTTTTAAAATATTTACTACTTCATGAGCAAATCGAGGCGTGCATGTAATATAGAGAATATTTCTCTAACTTATCTTTAATTGTAACCATAGAAAGCCTAAATTATTACTTCTGGTGGTCATAGGCATATACCACTTCTGGTGGTTAACAAAATTTAGTTACAATNGTGCATGTAATATAGAGAATATTTCTCTAGCTTATCTTTAATTGTAACCATAGAAAGCCTAAATTATCACTTCTGGTGGTCATAGGCGTATACCACTTCCGGTGGTTAACAAAATTTAGTTACAATGATATATACGAAACATAACTACTTCTGGTGGTTGTATATTTCTTGCAAACTCTGATGGAGTTTAAGTGGATCTAACAATGTTATCCACTTTGTAATCCTTTATTAAGATAATTAGGATGAAAACAAATACCAAAATAGGTACTATATAGGTAACATATAACCAAGCAAGCGATGATAATGATATTAAAATATAAGCAAAAAGCTCAAATTAAATTACGCAAATTTGGCCACACCAGATGTAAGTGATATCTATATCACTACTGCCAAGAAGAAAAACTCACCACCTCAAGGATATAATCTGCCTTATGATGCTCGTTATGAACAAGATCTAACCACGGACATAAGAGTGTCGCCTTACATCGGAGATAAATACTGAAATAGAAACTAAATTCGTAGTAAGTGCTCAAAATGGCAGAGTCTCGTGCTGATAATGTATTATAAAATAAATACTGTAAAGTAAAGAAACCGAAGACAAGTATAGAGGGAGATTGATATTTTTATTCAACTTCAAACTGTTGTACATAATGAACTGAAAACTTCTCTATTTATAGAAGAAATGAAGCAGCTGCGAGGTTTTTCAGGAAGCAGTTGCAAGGCTTTTCTTTAGCTACTTGTAAGTTGTCTGCATGAGCCGCTTACAACCTGCCTGTTTAATAAGAAGCTGCTGCAAATTATTTCATTGAGCTGTTTGCAACTTGTCTGCATCAGCTGCTTGTAGATAAACTTCAACAGAGTACTAAATGGATAATCAATCTTCTTCACGAAGATTATTTATAGCGGTGTAATAAATGGACATCCACAATAATTATTTTCATAACACTAATGAATATATAGTCGGACCAAATTGTCAAATGAGGAGTAACTCAAATTGTTAGTTCAATTTTCTTATTCACTGAAAGAGGGAAGAGGAGATCAAATTGCAATATTAAGCTAAGGCTACGGCTCTTCTTCTTTTTCTGTGATTAGTGTGCAACACTTGTTAAAATTTTCTTGTTCATGAATTGTCATATCTTTAGCTTATTAATACACAAATGTATAGTGACTCTTCATTATTCTTTTTTTATATCCAAAAACAAGGGCATGATAACTAGATGCATTTTTTTTGTAAAATAATTAATTTTTTCCGCTATGATATTATTTGCTTTTTAAAGTTGAATTTCTTGAATAATAATGAAATTAATGCTTCGAGATAAAGAAAAGGATGAGAGAGAAAAAACTAATCTAATAATGGAGGAGACATTTACCACTTCCTTATCCAACTTGTCTTCCCCATGCTAAGAAAATTATTCTGTCACCTTCCAACCTTATGATGCCTTCCCCACTTAATTTTTTATGTTCATCATAAAGTCTCCTTCCTACTTTACAAAAACTATTGCAACTCTACTACTTATAAAATTGTGATCATGTCTATATCTTATTTTATTTAGTGCCTTTGTAGAATCCTACAATGACTGAGGGATATCGTAGGATTATTAAGATCCCTTCATTTTAGTCAAAGGTGTTAAATTTGAGTTTTGAATTAAAAAACATTATCTAGGGAGCGATTTTTCCTTAAGTAGGTTCTACCCAGCTCGAATCTAAATTAACTCGGCCAGTAAATCCATCACATCAACTACTTGAGATATAGGGTTTTCCATGAGCAATATTGACTTATGGTCACAATTTATTCATCCGTTTTAATTTATGTGAGCATATTTTTGTTTTAGTTTATGCCAAAAAAAATGACATCTTTTCTTATTTGAAAACAATTTACTTTTATGCAATGCTTTATAGCCATACAAAATATATGTGTCTCATTTTATACCACAAGTTCAAAAGTCTTCTCGCTTTTCTTAAAGGGAAACTATCAGTTATGTCCATTTATAAGTAGCTCATTACCAAAATTGGCCAATTCATAAAATATTACTAATATTAGCCAAATATTACTAATATTAGCCAATTAGCTATTTGTAGCAAATAATTGTCAAAGTTTTGCTTTCTTTTGAGTGGGTGTTATTAGAATAGATTGGGTACATCTTAAGGGCCTTGAATCTCAGTATTTAGATGATTTGGTGAAATTTTGAGGTGGTTTGAATTGAAAATTCGAAATAAAAACTGAACAGGAAAAAAATGATGTGTATCACACTGTGTAGCATTTGTGTATCACATGTATATCAGTGTGTGAAATACATGCGTAATACATGTTTGATACATATGTTGCAGAAGTATTTTTTGAACTCAATTTAATTACGAATTTTGATACAAAACCATTCCAAATCACCTCCAATCTTCCTCAAATTTTATATATTGACTTATCTATATGTTTTCATTGAATTTCAACTATACCTATTGAAAAGGTTTCTTTTTTGCTTAGATTTTTGAAATATTATATTTTATTTTTTTGTACTTCATCACCTTATTTGCTACCTCATCCATGAAATTTCATTTCCCTCTTGCATCTAATGTTGCTAATCACGTTTAAAAATATAAAAGGAGATTTTTGCATGTGATTCTTTGAGAGAAAGAACCTTATTTATTTGATTTTTCAATTTTTATATGTGTTTGACTAGTTTTGGTAAGTCTATGACTAATGACTAGAGGTTGGTAAGTTGAGACTTATTTGGGACATTTGTGTAAGTTTTCCTTTTTACTCTGCTCAGTCAAATGGTTCATATAAATTGAAATTGAGGGAGTATTAGTTTGTACACTAATTTGTGTGTGTATATATAAGGAGAGAGTGAGTACCGAGTAGGATTTTACAATATATTAAAAAACTCACTATTTACCGATAATATATGCCAATTAATCTCTCGAACAACAATACAGAAATATTTGCTTAAAGTTTGAGTATAGATCTACAAAAAAATTTAAATTAAATATTGATACAGGATTTTATTCAATAATAGACTTAGCAGTACATTTTATTTACCTAGAACAAAATAGAAGCAATTTTTTCGATTTACATAGAAAACAACTTTATTTAATAAGATTATTATTATCATATCATTTAAGAAGAATATAATCTTAGACTTTATTTTACATTTATCTTAGACTTTATTTTATATTATATATATATTACAAAGTGATATCTGATTATATCACTTGAATTGCAATGTCTCCGCCACTGAGATTCTCACTACTAATATCTTATCCTTCCTCCTCAACCCCACAATCGCCAGAGACAAAACCAAGCATAATTTTTAATGGCACAGTTCACTAAAGTCACCTGCCCACCTAAATAGCCTACATGAATTTCCTTCCTTAACCTAGTTTGTGCGTTTCAAATTATTCAAAACACTTATAAACGTCTACCTAATATTGTCTCGAAATAAACGATGTTCAGATCAGTTTCTTACATAAATTTTCTTGAATTATGTACTAATTGCGTTGCGTCATCTTAAAGTTTAAGTTTGTCGAGGAAAAACATTTTTGTGGATTTATATTATAGGAAAACAACGGATATTTTTCCTTAATATTATTAAAAAAACATGACAATAATATTAACTGCCAGCTGCAAATATCTGCAGGGCAGACAAGTAGTATACTTATGCATCTGATCTTATCTCCAATTGACAACAACAGTTTTTAAATCTGAGAACGTGGATTATTAAAATTAGGAATATCAAAGATGTTTGGTTTAGAATTGGTACTTTTAGCCATTAATAATTAGGTAGAACTCCTCATGAATTATCCACTAATTCGACAGCTTCCTGTCTTCCCTGCTTAGTGTGGGCTGTCTTAATTAATTTTAATGCATCTTTCTGTTAAGTAATATCAATTTGTTTATGACATAAACATTTTTTATTCATTCTTCATCAAGTCACAAGTAATAATAATTAGCTCATTCTTTCTTGCAATAATTGATTATCATATTTGTTCAATTTTCTTTTTAGATACTACTCTTACTTCATGAATTGTAGTATTTTTTATCTCTGGTCAATGATTCTAGCTCAAAGCACATCACACTATGAGGTTCCGGAATTCCACCATTGAGCTCCGAAATGAAAGAAGTTTTCAACAGTGAGCATTAGTGGAGGCAAAATGCATAAAGAACGCAGTTGTAATTCATATTATCCAATAAAAAATGGGTTGAATAATAAATTTTTAAAAAATTAGTCAAATATGGATAAGATCCATATTATCCATTTAAAAATTGGATAATCAGGATAACTAATGAGTTTAACATTTATATTTGCAAAGACTTAGCTCCTGTTTGACCATAGATTTTGGCTATTTTTTTCAAAAAAAATTAAAACATTGTTTGTTCATGGAATATGATCAGTTTTTGGAAAATTTTGAAAAAAATTGCAAGTTCCCAAAAACTGATTTAGGACACTTTATGCGTGAACATTTTCTTCGCTCACAAATCTTCAACTTTTATCAAATAAAATGCATGTCTAAATACAACTTCAACTTTCAAAAATTATTTTTCAACACAACTTCAAACTCTTTTTTCAAGTTTCAATCAAATCTATATCTAAGTGCTAGCTTAAAGTTGGGATTGTTGGGTTTAAGCCCCTCTTAGAACTTAAAATAGGATGAATGGGAAATGGAGAGAAAAATAAAATTTTGATTGTTCCTCCTTGACAAAGGGACATTGTCCCATATTGGAGGAGGAAAAGACTTTTGATGGATATATATACAATTGCTCTTCTTCTATCTCTTAACGAGTTAAGAAGAAGGCAAGCCTCGCGTCGTCGTCGTCGTCGCTCGCTCGGCTTCGGATTTGGATTTGGTCAAATGAATCATTGATTAATTTTTTGGACCAAATTTATTTGTTAACATTTAACGCAATATTAATTAATCCAAATTAGTCCGTTACTGTAACGGTAATTTAGTTTTCCTCCATTTTAATTTTCTCGTTATAATTTGAATTTGGCGGTTTGCATAAATGGCCAATTTACAAAACAGTCATTTTGAGTTGCAACCTTACCTGAAGAGTTGTAACTCTTCAGTATAACCCAACGATTGTGGCTATAAATACATGAACCCTCCTTCAGATTTTCCTTACGAAAAATTCTGATTTCTCCTTCTTCTTTCTGCATTGTTTTAACAGAAAAAAAGCAGTAAGTGTGATTAAGTTCTTTAAAAAAACACTGTGAATTCAGTGGGCTCAGAATAATTCTGTTCTTCTGCATTTATGCTTTTATAGCATTTTTTTATTTTAAATATATTGTCGAATACAAATTACTAACAAGCTTAAGGAACTTAATATTTTTTCTGTATTCATCTTATATTCTCTTTGTGGGAGACTAAATCCTAGTGATTTCTACTCTCAGTTTGGAGACTAAAAGTTTCAGATTTTCTACTCCTTGGTTGACATTACGAAATTAAAAATTTTGTGATTTTCTACTCCTTCTATATTCGGTGTGAAGAAATAAAATCTTCACCGTCGTATTTAATCTGTTTCTGTTAAAGTTATTCGATTTGAAGATTTTAAATACTTCACCGTTAATTAATTTTTTTTTATTTTGTTGTTAACAGAAATGACATAAACAGTAACCCTCATGGTTGGCTCTACGAGCAATGTGGTTACTTCCAGTCGTTCTGTGCCACCACCGGCTCCAGCGGAAAAGCCCAAAAAAGATTTCGGGATTGATTTCAAACGTTTGCAACAGAAGATGTTCTTCTATTTGAATACTTTGAGTCTACAGAAGATCATCAAAGAGGATATTCCGGTTCTGCCGGAATCAACTCAGGATAATGAACGTTTTATTGTGACTGAGGCTTGGAAGCACTCAGATTTCTTGTGTAAGAATTACATTCTTAGCGGACTGGAGGATGATCTTTACAACATCTATAGTAATGCAGAAACTTCTAAAGAACTATGGGATGTGTTGGAAAAGAAGTATAAAACTGAGGATGTTGGTTTGAAGAAGTTTGTTGCAGCCAAATATTTGAACTATAAGATTGTAGAGAGCAAGCCTGTCATTACTCAAGTTCAAGAGCTGCAAGTTATAATTCATGATCTCCTTGCTGAAGGTATAATCCGAATTAATGCTTTTGTTGAAAGTATTAATTTTGTTACTAATTACGAATTTTTCATTGAAGGTTTGGTCATCAATGAGGCATTTCAAGTTGCAGTGATGATTGAGAAGTTGCCTCCTTTATGGAGGGACTTTAAGAACTACTTGAAACAAAAGCGCAAGGAGATGAAACTCGAAGATCTCATCGTTCGATTAAGGATCGAAGAGGACAATAAAGCTACAGAAAAGAAGACATGTGGGAACTCAACAATTATGGGAGCAAATATTGTTGAAACTGCTCCAACTAATCCGAAGAAGCAGAAGAAGTCTTCTGGACTAAAAAACTATCCCAGCAAGAAGAAATTCAAGGAAAACTGCCACAACTGTGGAAAGGTTGGACACAAAGTTGCAGAATGCCTTGCTCCAAAGAAAGAGAAGAAAAAGGGTCAAGCAAATATGGTTCAAACAAATGATGATATTGATGACTTGTGCACTATGTTGTCTGAAAGCAACTTAGTGGGAAATCCTAAGGAGTGGTGCATTGATTCTGGTGCCACCCGCTATGTTTGTACTATTAGAGAAGCATTTGCTTCATATGCCCCCGCTGGACCCGACGAGACCATTTTTATGGGAATTCTGCAACGACCAAAATTGAAAGTTATGGAAAGATATTCCTGAAGATGACTTATGGCAAGGTGGTGACTATGAACAACGTTTGTCATGTTCCTGAAATACGGAAGAACTTAGTTTCTATTTCACTTCTCGTCAAGAACGGAACTAAATGTGTTTTTGTTTCAGACAAAATTGTAATAAGTAAGAACGAGATGTACTTAGGAAAATGTTACCTTACTGAGGGCCTTTTTAAGCTAAATGTAATGGTTGTTGACAATAATAAAATTTCAGCTTCTTCTTACTTACTTGAGTCAAATGATTTATGACATATACGTTTGGGACATATCAATTATAAAACCTTGTGAAAAATAATTAATTTGAAAGTATTGCCTAAGTTTGAATGCGACAAATTAAAATGTCAAATATGTGTGGAATATAAGTATGTTAAACATCCTTATAAGTGAGTTGAAAGGAATTCAAATCCTGTAGACTTAATTCATACAGATATTTGCGACATAAAGTCAATACCATCTTGCGGTGGAAAGAATTATTTCATAACTTTTATTAATGACAGTACTCGATATTGCTATGTTTACTTACTTAATAGTAAATATGAAGCAATAGATGCATTTAACCAATACAAAAATGAAGTTGAAACGCAACTTAACAAGAAAATCAAAATGATAAGAAGTGATAGAGGTGGTGAATACAAATCTCCTTTTGAAGAGATAGGTTTAGAATATGAAATTATTCATCAAACAAAGGCCCCTTACACGCCCCAATCTAATGGGATTGCGGAAAGAAAGAATCAATCATTAAAGAAAATGATGAACACTTTGTTGATAAGTTCTGGTTTGTCACAGAACTTGTGGGGGAAAGCCATTCTTACGGCTAACCGGATACTAAATCGGGTATCCCATAGCAAAACTCAATCCATTCCATATAAAAAATGGAAAGGAAGGAAGTTGTAAGGCCCCGTGAAAATTTTTTCCTAAAAGCCGTGGTTCTGTGATGCCGGGACAGGCGTAGAAGTTAATAATAGTAGAAATTTTTCGCGGCGACTTTTTGGATTGAACAATGCCTGGGGAGTTGAAGAACATATTGGGTAGAAGTAGGCATTTCTACGGCCTATTCTGCGACCGCAGAATGGTCGCAGAGTGAGTAAGTTTTCTGGGTCATTTTGATGTCAATTGTGTGGGCCGCACTCTTATCACACAATCAGTCTTGAAGTTTTGCGGAGGGAGGTTCTGCGGCGCAATATGCGACCGTAGAACATGTCTGCGGGCCTCATAGTGACCACAGACCCGGTCAGTTCCTTTTCAGTTTTTGCACCCAATTTGTGCGGCCGATATGCGAACCACATATCCATTCTGCGGCCATATATGTGATCGCATACCCTGTTCCGGAGCTTCATTTTTGGAGTTTTTAAACAAGACCCTATTTCGTTAAAACATGTACCAAAGCTCATTTTGAGCACATTTCTAATATTCTAGAGTGAGGGAGAGAGTTCTTAGAGTGAGGAAGCAACCTTCAACCTATTATCCATCAATTATTGCTCAATCATTGAGGATTAACAAAGGAAGTCTTCACCCTAAAGGTGAGAATCTATGTCCTAGCTCTCAATTTTGAAATTTTATAAAAATGGGTTAAATAGAGAGACAAATATTGGGTATGTGGGTTGTTGTCTTGCATGCATGTATCCTTGAAGTATGTGGGAAGGTTGTGAGCTAATAATGGTAGAGAATGGGTTGGGGAATGGTAGAATCTTTCACAAAAAGGGCCTTAAAATATTGATGCACACCTAGTATTTGATAATATGCTCAAATGAGATAAAACCATGATCATCTTCCTAATTTTGGTTCAACTTGTTATATTTTTAAAATAGATTGAAGTTGCTAAGAATTCCGGATCATTTTAGAGTTTGAGAAGCTCAATTGAGGTATGTTGGCTAAACCCCCTTCTTCTTAGAATCGAATCCCACGGTGTTTATGTAATTGGAGTAAGTCCTTGATCATTATAGAATTGGCTATTCCTAATGTGTTTGTGTTGAAGGATGTATGTTCAATATTTATTCTAAATGCTTCATCATGTCACCTCGCCATTTGAGGATGTGTTCAAAATATGAAATATGTGTTAGAAATGTTAAGATTTCATGTCAAGATCGAAATAAAGGTTGTTATGCCAAATTATATGAAAAGCCTCTATGTGCCTAAAATTCCCAAATTGCTGATATATGAATTTAATGTCTTGAATGGGATGCCTTATTGTTTTTGATAATCTTAATGATATTTGAATGTGGAAAAGGGGACTGAAACTATGAAATACGGCCAAGTGCCAAGAAGGAATTTGTAATCGTGATTATAGTGCCAATGAATCGAAAGTATATGAAAGAAGTATGATGTGAGATGATTGACTGAAAAAGGTAATATCTCGAGTGAGATGACCTAACCGATCGGACCGTGATTGGACACCATGCCGCACACATGGTGGTAACTGTACTGGAAATTATAAACTGAAAAGATAATATCTCGGGTGAGACGGCCTACTCGATCGGGCCGTGATCGGATGCCATGCCACACACATGGTGGTAACTGTGCTAGAAATTATAATGAAATTGTGCTTATGGTTGATGTCTCAAATGAGACGACATAGCCGATCGGGTCGAGATCGGACTTTGTGTAAGAATACATAGGTATTGTGAATTGTGAAATATCGGCACTAAAGATCACACAACCTAATAACATGAAAATTGACTTGAAAACTTATATGATCCTTAACTTGATGTTTTAATGTTATTTGAAGCTCGTATTGAATCCTTGATTGTTTCCCTTATATTATTATTCATTCTATTGAGATGATGTTTAGCTATACATACTAGTGCTATTAGACGGTACTAACGTCTCATTTACCGGGGGTGCTGCATCTTTAAATGGATGCAGGTGGTTACATAGCAGGCAGTGTTGATCAGCGTTAGTGGCACATCCTCTTCCCAGCAGACTTGGTAAGCCCCACTTCATCTCGGGGTCACGTATTGTACCTTTTGATCATATTATTATCACGTCTCAAGGTATAGCGGGGCCTTGTCGTCGGCACTATCATAGACTCTTTTGTATCTTTTAGAAGCTCCGTAGATACTATGTGGGTTGTATATGGGTGTTGGGAATGTTAAACAAGTTATGATGTGTTTGATCACTTGTTTCACTCAGACTATAAGAATATGTGTATTTTGAGACTTAAAGGCAAAATAGTTAATGAAACGATTTAGTATTGTATGTATGAACTTCCCACTATCTAATTAATGAAATCATGTCTTTTTTTTTCTTGATCATGGGTGAGTTGGGTAGAAAGTATTTAACAGGCTTGCTCGACCGAGTTCACTCGGTTGAGCGTCAGTCGCGCTTACCGAGGTTGGGGCGTGACAGAAGCCCAACTTGAATTATTTTAAAGTATGGGGGTGTTTGGCAAAAGTAAAAATTCCTAAACCCAAAAGGGTAAAGATAGGACCAAAAACTGTTGATTGTGTTTTCATAAGATATGCGATCAATAGTAAAGCATATCGATTTCTGGTGCATAAATCAGAAAATTCCGACATTCATAATAATACGGTAATAGAATAAGATAATGCTGAGTTCTTCGAGAATATATATCCGTATAAAAAAGAATATGAGTCGATTGGTGAAGGATCTAAACAACCTCGGGAAGAAACAAAAGAAAGTGCGTATAATTAGGAGGATCCAAGACGTAGTAAATGTTAAATAACGTCTACTTCATTTAGACCAGATTTTGTGACTTTCTTATTGGAAAATGAGCCTTGAACATTTAAAGAAGCTATGTCTTCTTTGGAATCATTATTTTGGAAAGAGGCAGTCAATAGTGAAATAGAATCTATACTGAACAACCATATATGGGAATTAGTTGATCTTCCTCCAGGGAATAAACCATTGGGTTCTAAATGGATTTTTAAGAGGAAAATGAAATATGATGGTACTATTGATAAATATAAGGAAAGACTTGTGGTCAAAAGGTATAGACAACGATAAGGTCTTGACTATTTTGATACATACTCTCTAGTTACAAGAATTACATCCATACNTCTACTTCATTTGGACCAGATTTTGTGACTTTCTTATTGGAGAATGAGCCTCAAACATTTAAAGAAGCTATGTCTTCTTTGGAATCATTATTTTGGAAAGAGGCAGTCAATAGTGAAATAGAATCTATACTGAACAACCATATATGGGAATTAGTTGATCTTCCTCCAGGGAATAAACCATTGGGTTCTAAATGGATTTTTAAGAGGAAAATGAAATATGATGGTACTATTGATAAATATAAGGAAAGACTTGTGGTCAAAAGGTATAGACAACGATAAGGTCTTGACTATTTTGATACATACTCTCTAGTTACAAGAATTACATCCATACGAACGTTAGTAGCATTAGTTGCGGTATATGGTCTTGAAATTCATCAAATGGACGCTAAAACGACCTTCTTAAATGAAGAGTTGGAGGAAGAAATTTACATTGAACAACCTGGAGGGTTTGTAGTTCCAGGTAAAGAAAAAAAGGTATGTAGACTTGTTAAGTAACTTTACGGACTAAAACAAGCACCCAAATAATGGCATGCGAAATTTGACCAAACAATGTTGTCAAATGGTTTTAAGATAAATGAATGTGATAAATATGTGTACATTAAAAATGTTGCAAATCACATAGTCATTATTTGCTTATATGTGGATGATATATTGATAATGAATAATGACATTGCCAACATAAATGCGACCAAGCNTACTCTCCAGTTACAAGAATTACGTCCATACGGATGTTAGTAGCATTAGCTGCAGTGTATGGTCTTGAAATTCATCAAATGGATGTTAAGACGGCCTTCTTAAATGGAGAGTTGGAGGAAGAAATTTACATGGAACAACCTGAAGGGTTTGTGGTTCCAGGTAAAGAAAAGAAGGTATGTAGACTTGTTAAGTCTCTTTACGGACTAAAACAAGCACCCAAACAATGGCATGCGAAATTTGACCAAACAATGTTGTCAAATGGTTTTAAGATAAATGAATGTGATAAATATGTGTACATTAAAAATGTTGCAAATCACATAGTCATTATTTGCTTATATGTGGATGATATATTGATAATGAATAATGACATTGCCAACATAAATGCGACCAAGCGTATGCTAACTAGCAAGTTTGATATGAAAGACTTTGAAGTTGCCGATTTAATTCTGGGTACTAAGATCCATAAGACTTTTCAAGGTCTGGCTTTGTCACAATCTCATTACATAAAAACAGTACTTGAAAAATTCAAGTACTTAGATTTTAAAGTTGCAAAGACTCCAAATAACGTGAATCTTACACTTGCAAAGAACAAAGGCCAAAGCATATCACAATTGGATTATGCTCGTGTGCTAGGATGTTTAATGTATATCATGAATTGTACTCGACCAGATATAGCTTGTGTTATAAGTAAATTAAGTCGGTACATGAGTAATCCAGGTCAATCTCATTGGATGGGAATAAAACGAGTTTTGAGATATTTAAAATATACCCAAGACTTTGCTTTGCACTACAGTAATTATCCTGCGGTGATTGAGGGATACTGTGATGCAAATTGGATCACCGGTTCAACTGATTCTAAGTCCACAAGTAGATATGTATTCACTATTGGTGGAGGAGCGGTATCTTGGAAGTTGTCCAAACAAACATGTATTGCCCGCTCTACAATGGAGGCTGAATTCATAGCCTTAGATAAAGCCGGTGAAGAAGCTGAATGGCTCCGGAATTTCTTGGANGTCCAAACAAACGTGTATTGCCCGCTCTACAATGGAGGCTGAATTTATAGCCTTAGATAAAGCCGGTGAAGAAGCTAAATGGCTCCGAAATTTCTTGGAAGATATTCCATTTTGGCCCAAACCGTTGGCACCAATATGCATACATTGTGATAGTCAAGCAGCAGTTGGAAGGGCTGGGAGCGTTATGTATAACAGTAAATCTCGTCATATACGACGAAGACATAAAACTGTTAGGCATCTACTCTCTAGGGGGATAATCACAATTGACTACGTAAAGTCAAGCGACAATGTGTCGGATCCACTTACAAAAGGCCTAACTAGAGAGGTAGTTGAAAGATTATCGAGGGAAATGGGACTATGGCCGAGGACAAGTCATTGTGGCGGTAACTCTACCTAAAAGACTGGATATCCCAAGATCTAGGTTCAAGGAGGTCAAACAAAGTCATTAATGACGGTTCAATATTGTCAACTAAAATTTTTTGGTCCATTCTCGTGATAAGACAATGTTCAGTACCAAGGATAAGCCTTTTTAATGATTTCTAAATTTGATACGGGGTATATCAAATAGTGTATCTACGAGATGACACGTTTAGGAATCACCTATGTAAGTGTGAAGTGTTAGTCGCTTCAAGGAGAACTTTGTAAGGCCAGTTCTCTACACACTTATGAAACCAGGCGGTGTTCATAGCTGAAATGAACATAACAATGAGAATGAAAGACGGTTAAGGGTTGATTGTGTGACTTATGGTTATCTATATATACACCAAAGTTCGACGGTTCAAAGATATCAAATCTACCAATTGATCGAATATATCCGACATAAGTTCACTACGGAAAGTTCAAAGGAAAACCTACTTATCCAGATGTGATTAATCCTTGCTTGTAAATCGCACAGTTTTTCATGCATATTTCCATGATATAGTCATTCCCCATTCATGTGGGGGATTGTTGGGTTTAAGCCCCTCTTAGAGCTTAAAAGAGGGTGAATAGAAAATGGAGGGAAAAATAAAAATTTGATTTTCCCTCCTTGACAAAGGAACATTGTCCCATATTGGAGGAGTAAAAGACTTTTGATGGGTATATATACAATTTCTCTTCTTATAGCTCTTAAAGAGTTAATAAGAAGGCAAACCTCGCGCCGTCATCGTCGTCGTCGTCGCTCGCTCGACTTTGGATTTGGATTTGGACTTCGGATTTGAATTTGGATTTGGTCAAATGATCGATTGATTGATTAATTTTTGGACCAAATTTATTTGTTAATATTAACGCAATATTAATTAATCCAAATTAGACCGTTACTGTAACGGTAATTCAATTTTCCTCCGTTTTAATTTTTCCGTTATGATTTGAATTTGGCGGTTTGCATAAATGGCCGTTTTATAAAATAACCATTTTGAGTTGCAACCTTACCTGAAGAGTTGTAACTCTTCAGTATAACCCAACATTCTTTCTGCATTGTTTTAATAGAAAAGAAAGCAGTAAGTGTGGTTTACTACTGTTCTTTGCGTTCGTTGTCACTGGGGTTTGAAGTACGGCTACACCAGTGAGGGTAATCCGTTCTATCCTGGGAGGAAATGATCCTAAACCTCGGGCACTAGGAGGGGATTAAGTTCCTTAAGGAAACACTGTGAATTCAGTGGGCTCGAAATAATTCTGTTCTTCTGCATTTCTGCTTTTATAGCATTTTTTATTTTTGAATATATTGTCGAATACATATTACAAATAGGGATTCCTTAAGTATGAAAGACTAGAAATTTTCCCAAAAGTAATCATATTCAAGAAGCTATGGATAATATGGATATCCATATTATTCACCGGTTAACCAATTTTCTACCCGTTAAATATGAGTCGGGTCGGATAATTTATCCGTTTTTGCCTTACCCGTTTTCGATCCATCCATATTCGATCCAACCTGCTCGTTTGCTACCCGAGTGAGCACTTTATCTTTGTTAATGAATTTATTCGGTGCGCTAACTTTGATTTCTCTTTGCCTAGAAATAGGAAGAGTTGTCCCAAACATAAAGTATTGACAGTGGACATCAATCCAAGAGCATTAGTTTATGGACCACAAAGGATATTACCAAAGAAAGGAACCTATGTAGCATGATATAAATATTAGGTATATTTGGTACAAAAAAATTTAAATTTTGATTTACATAGATGATGTACAATCGAAAGGCCACATCACACATTGGTGCAGCGTATAACAAAGATGTCAGAAGGGAAAAGCCTAAACCAGTGGCCTTATAAGCATTTCCTCTTACTTAAATTAGAGCCCTTGTCAATTCATTGTCAATTCATCACCTTTTTTCCCTTTGGTTTTAGGCCAAGGGATGGGGGAGGGGGAGGGAGACCTTTTTTTAAAAAATATATGTGATGGCTTTAGCAAGTTGCCATTAGTAACAAAGTTATCAATCAATTTTAGAAGGTTTGTTGTCTTTTGGCAAAATTTTAGTACCTTGTGTTGTTCAACAAATTTAGTGAAAGTGGCATTTAAAGTCTAAACGGACAAGGCTCCTAAAATCTAACGGTCGTGATAAAACCTAACCCAACCCGCTAGATAAGCCAACAATCACATGATATCAATGAAAATGAAATAACATGGTCTAATAACCCAACAACGGAAGAATATCATAAAAATATCTGAGAATAAAGCTGAAATACTACTACAACCAATCCCAAAATCTGATGTCAACGAGCACACGAGCACTACTGAATAACAAGGTATAAACAAAATCCTCTAATACAACTGTCTGGATGTAAGAACAGTAAAGATAAAGATAACAGAAAGAGGGCTTCAAGAACTGCGGACGATATGGCAGCTACCTCGTAGTCTCCCCAAAGCTAGCAACGACTCAAGCCTGAAAATCACCTCGACCGGATGTACCTGGATCTGCACACGAAGTGTAGAGTGTAGTATGAGTATAACCGACCCAATGAACTCAATAAGTAACAACACTAACCTTGGGATGAAAGCAGTGACGAGCTCAGAACAACAATCCAGTACCAATACCAATAACTGATAACAGTTCAGAATATAAAGGATAAATCGTAGAAACAGTAGCTCAATATTATCAAATTCAGCCTGTCCATAATTTAGTAATTTAGGCATGCTTTCAAGTATAACAGTTAAAGCCCAACACAATTAAAGTAGGTAAAATATCAAGTAGCATGAGGAAAATGCAGCTCTATACCTACATGTCAGGTATACATGTAAATCAACAGTATCACAGTGGATCCATCAAGAATATTTACACCTAGCACTGTACGGGTGCTTGGCCTAACTGTCCATCATTAAGCACGTGTATGAGATAATGTGTCTGCGCCCATTGCTGGTATGTCAGACTCCGGGAAAGACTTCGGGTGCTGCAGAACGGGATCGGAAGGCAGCTCACCACAGAGTCTCGTGGAAATCAAGGATGCGCGCTAGAATGATAGCCAGATGCACCTGCCTCATATCCTGCACGGTTAATGCAGAAGTGTAGCGTGAGTACATAAATAACATGTACCCAGTAAGTATCTAGTCTAACTTCGAAGAAGTAGTGACGAGAGGTTGATTTCGACACTTACTATGGGCTACCAATAAAATACCGACTTTATAATTTAGGCATGAGCTATGTAAACATAGCTGAAAACTCAATAACAAGAAATAAATAAATAATTCTTTCACTAATAGTAATTCCCAAATTAATTTCCATCATTTAACAAATTAATCTCTCAAGCCAATGAAACAATATCAACTATAATTGGGCTCCAAGAATTTATTACGCACGAATTATGCTGAGGTCGTACGGCCCGATCCAACATACAAATATATAAACTGTGCACTGCCAAGGGTCGAACGACACGAACCATAGATGCATCTATTCTATTACCGAGGCATTCGGGCCCATCCACAAGAAGAGAAAATACTTTATAAACAACCGATTCAAATATTATTAAGAGGCTATTATTCAAAGAAACACCAATTCTCATTAACGGTCAAGTAACCCATCCAAAATTCAAGTAAATGACAAGAGTTTGTTGCTCTAGTGGTGAGCAGCCTCCACTTCCAACCAAGAGGTCGTGAGTTCGAGTCACCCCAAGAGCAAGGTGGGGAGATCTTGGAGGGAGGGAGCCGAGGGCCTATCGAAAACAGCCTCTCTACCCTAGGGTAGGGTAAGGCATGCGTACATATGACTACCCTCCCCAGACCCAATTGGTGGGATTATACTGGGTTGTTGTTGTTATTATTGTTGTTGTTGTTGTTGTTGTACAATTCCTTTGTCAAGTTCCAATATGTTTTAAACAATTAAATTAGCAGGTAGGGTGCAAACATTGCAAGTATAACATGATTTGGGTCTTAGACTACCCGGACATAAGCATACTTAGTAGCTACGTACGGACTCTCGTCACCTCGTGCGTACGTAGCCCCCACAAATAGAAGCACATATTAAATCAATTCACCTATGGGGTTAATTTCCTCTTATAAGGTTAGAAAAGAGACTTACCTCGTCTCAAAGCTTATTTTCTGATCCACAAATGTGATTTAAACCCTCACCTCGGTGCTAAAGGACTCAAAACTAGTCAAATATTATATAAAATCATCAATACATGTTCAGAAGTCCATATCCTAACTATTAAAGTGATTTTCCAACCTTAATTGAAGAACTCCTAAAATTCACCCTCGGGCCCATGTGCACGGATTCCGGAAATGTTTGAAGAAAGTTATTCCCGTAACCTCATGAACTCAAATATATGATTTTCACTAAATTCCATAACCATTTTCGTGGTTAAATCCCATTTTTATCAAAAACCTAAGTTTTTCATCTAAACCTATAATTTTCACAAATTTACATGTTAAAATCTACCCATAATCTATGTATTAAACTCACATTAGGTAGAAATTACTTACCTTCAATAGCTAGGTTGAAGTCCCCCTTTTTGAAGCTCCAAAATCGCCCAAGAGTGCAATAAATGAACCCAAAAATGCCTAAGTCCCGACTTAAATGAAGTGTTCTGCCTTCTGCGATTTTTGCATCGGCGGTCAGAGGGCCGTATCTGCGGTCCCGCTTGTGCTGCACCAAGCTCACTTCTGTAGAACTCCACAGGACCAACGCTGGCCGCATCTGCGGACGTGTTTCCACTTTTGTGGTCTCACTTCTGCGGCTTCTCATCGCAGAAGAGGGATCGCTTCTGCCCATACCCCTTCGCTTTTGGGGGCCATGGCCAGACACTCCAAGCCGCGTCTGCAGCCAAAATCCCGCATCTGCGGGCTCGCACCTGCGGCCCAAAGCTCGCAGCTGCGGGCAAACCAGAACTGGTGCACCAGCAGCCCTCTTGAGTTTTAACTCAATTCGCGCACCGTCCGAATGGCCTCTGGGGCCCTCGAGGCCCCGCCCAAACATACCAATAAATTTAAAATCATAAGACAGACTCGCTCGCAACCTCGGAACGCGTAAAACAATATCAAAACTAAGAATCACACCCCAAACCGAATTGAATCAAAATATGAACTTCAAGTTCTTCCAACTAACTCTGAATGCGCCGAAACATATTTAGACTACTCGAAACGACACCAAATTTTGCGTGCAAGTCTTAAATCACCATACGGGACTATTTCCGATCTCGAAATTCCAATTGGACCTCGATAACATCAACACCTACTCCAACCCAAACTTAAAGAGCTTTAAAACCTTCAAAGAGTCAACTTTCACTATTACGCGCAGAAATACTCCCGGGTCATCCAAAACCTGATCCGAATATACGCCCAAGTACGAAATCATCATACGAACCTATTGGAACCATCAAATTCCGATTCCGAGGTCATTTACTCAAAACGTTGACCAAAGTCAAACTTAGTCTTTTTGGCTAACCTTAAGGAACCAAGTGTTTTGATTTCAACCCAAACCCTTCCAAATTCTAAACTAACCATCCCCGCAAGTCATAAAATAGTAAAAGCACATACGGGGAGTCTTATTTAGGGGAACGAAGTTCTAAAATATAAAACAACTAGTCGGTTCATTACACTTAATGACCAAACCATGGACAACCAGTGCACGCACACACGCCTGTCACCAAGCACGTACGTCACTCCAAATCTTTCATATAATGTAGTCCTTAGGGTTAATTACCCTCAAATCTAAGTTTAGATGCGTTACTTACCGCAAAGCCCACAGCTCTAAGCTCCAACAAACCCTTGCCTCGCGAATTGGCCTCCAAATGACTCGAATCTACTCACAAACAACTTAATATAATCAAAACAAGCTATAGGAATCGATTTCATACGATAAAGCTAAGATCTTTAACCAAAATCAAAAAGTCAACCCCAGGCCCACGCTTCTGAACCCGACAAAATTTATAAAATCCTAACACACATTCGATTACCAATCCAACCATATCAAAATCATCCAATTCCAACCACAAATCGACCCTCAAATCCCCAAATCTTACTCTCTAATACATAGTCCAAAATTTTCCCAAATTTCACCTCAAACATACAAAATCTAGGTGTAAAAATCAATGGAGAAACAATAATTATCAATGAAAATGATGAATCTTCACTTACCTCTTCAATGGTAGCCAAAACCCTCTCAAAAATTGCCCTCAGCCGAGCTCCCAAAGTCCAAAATGAGAGAAATTACGAAACCCTTTGTTTAAATCCTTCTGCCCAGGCTTTTTGCATCTGCAATCAACTTCGTCACTTCTGCGGAACTGCTTCTGCAGTCAAATTTCCTCATCTGCAGAATTCACTTAAGCCCCCGACCTATCGCACTTGTGATCCCCTCTTCGCACCTCGGGACCGCTTCTACGGCCACACCATCGCTCTTGCGCTTCCGCACCTGTGGAGACCTTCCGCTTCTGCGGCCACACCATCGCTCTTGCGCTTCCGCACCTGCAGAGACCTTCCGCTTCTGCGGCCACACCATCGCTCTTGTGCTTTTGCACTTGCGGAGACCTTCCGCTTCTGCGGCTTTTCGCTTCTGCAGACCTTCATGCGCAGAAGCGCATTCGCTTCTGCAAGAATTCCTCCACACCTGCTCTCCCACACTGCCTTCCCATTTCTCGCATTTGCGAGTACCTGACCGCTTCTGCGGCGCCACACCTGCTGCCAAAACCTCGCAGGTGCGGTTACACCAGAATTGCTGCCAACAGAAATTGCACAAGTCAAATTCCCAATCCGATTTCAATCCGAATTACACCCGAGGGCCCCGGGACCCCATCCAAGCATACTAACCCGTCCTAAAACATGATACAAACTTAGTCGAAGCCTCAAATCACATCAAACAATATCCAAATCACGAATCGCAACCCAATTCAAGCCTAATGAAACTAATGAACTTTTAACTTCTTAAACTAATGTCGAATCATATCAAACCAACTCCAAGTAACCTCAAATTTTGTACACAAGTCATAAATGACACAACGGACCTATTCCAACTCCCGAAATCAAAATCCGAGCCTAGTATCAACAAAGTCAACTCGCGGTCAAGCCTCTCAATCTTCCAAACCTTTAACTTTCTAACTTTCACCAATTCAAGCCAAAACGACCTACGGACCTCCAAATCAATATTCGAACATACTTCTAAGTCCAAAATTACCATACAAAGCTATCGAAACAATCAAAACTTTATTCTGGAGTCGTCTACATAAAAGTTAACCTCCAATCAACTCTTTCAACTTAAGCTTTCAACCTTAGGACTAAGTGGCATTTCGAAACCTCCCCAAAACCAAACTAATCACCCCGGCAAGTCACATAACCACAAATAAACATAGAAGAAGCGACAAATAGAGAAACAGAGCTACAATACATAAAACGACCGGCCGAGTCATTACAAAAGGACCGAGCCTGAATCTTCACTTATATGCGCTTTCACCCCTTTTAATCTTTTAGAGTTAATTTCACGATTAATTATCTAATAAAAGTCTAATACATTAAAGTTCTAAAACTAACGGTAACAATCAGACCTTTTGTTCTTTCTTTTGGTCGGTATAATAATTTATGACTTATTGGTGTGATTTAGATTGAGATCCGAGAGATCGAATATTGTTTATCCGTAAAATGGTACAGTTGAATTTATACGTGGTTTATAGACAAGCGAATAGATTTGATCCCAAAATAATAAATAGATTAAATAAGAATGTAAGACTCATCGTTGAAATCGAGATAAGACAGTAGAGAGCTTCCGAAGGTAGTAATAACGATATTAAGAAGGAAGAAAATAAAATATTATTGAGCTTTGAACAGTAGATAGCATAATTTTGTCAGAAAAGTCGTGTCCGTACAATGGCTATCACTACTAGAAATTCGGTAAAAACCGACCAAAACAACCGACCAACGTTGGTAGGTAATAGCCAAAAACCGACCAAAATGCGACCATTTATGTGTGGACGGTATTTTTGTGGTCGGAAAGGAATACCGACCAAAGTTGGTCGGAAATTACCGACCAACTTTGGTCGGTCAATTAAATTCAAAAAAACAAATATTGCAAAAAACACCGACCAAAGTTGGTCGGTTTTTTCCGACCAAAGTTGGTCGGTATTTTAATTATGTAATAAAAAGATTCACCATCTGGGAATCGAACCGGGGTCTGTACTGTGGCAGGATACTATTCTACCACTAGACCATTGGTACATTTTGTTTTAAGACTGTCTTTTATTTGATTTATACTCTTTAATTGTATTTTCGCACGAAAATAACCGACCAAAGTTGGTCGGTTTTATTAAAAAGTAAAATTACCGACCAATTTTGGTCATTTTTTTAATATTAATTTTTATTTATTTTAATTAAAAAACCGACCAAAGTTGGTCGGTTTCTTGAAACATAAATTTTGCGGGACTCAAAAATAGTTTCCCGCATTTTTGCGCCAAAGAAAACCGACCAAAGTTGGTCGGTTTCGTAAAAAAAAAAATTAAAAAAATATATTTTGAAAAACCGACCAACTTTGATCGGTTTTTTGACCGACCAAAGTTGGTCGGTCGACCTTGGTCGGTTTTTGCCGAATTTCTAGTAGTGTATTGAACTCACTATTTCTAGTTGCATCTAGGGAACAAGGTCCTAGGATCAAGTCCCTCTTAAATGATAATTATGGAGTCTATTGAAGAATGTGTAACGGCAAGCTATAAAATGCCATATTCTCTGTAATGACATATGTACTTAATACTATAGAATATTCTTCATTGAATGTCACCGGGTGGTAGGTATTTATTTGTCTTTATGAACAACATTCCCTCCGGGGACAACCGAAATTGCTGCCTCCGGGCTTGATTTCCACCTGTCTCGCTTTCCATTTGTCTCTCGTTCCACATGTCACTCTATTATACGAGCATTTAATATGAACTGATTTTACCATATACACATATATTTCGAATCACTTGCTAATTAGAAACTATACCATTAATTTTACCGGTGTCATAGCCATCGCGAGACCTAAGGTCCTATAATTGGATGCCTGAAAAATATAGTGAAGTAAAAAAAACCTTAAAAATCATCTAGGATCCTAGAGGTTCTGATATCATGTGAAAACTAAACTACAAAATAAAATGTATACAGACAATAGCAAGTGTCATGGGAGATTCTTGGAGAAAAGAAATCAAAAATAAAGAAACAAAATATGCATGAATAATCTAATGCATGGCTCAATTTTAGTGGCAATTAAGGCCAGCATTTGTAAAAATCTAGTTCACAGGTTATGGTAAAAGCTCAATAATTACGGTTGCACTAAAGAGCAAGCTATTATAACGGAGGGTTAAGAATTCCAATGATATGATTGATATTTGTGGCAACTTAAGAAGTTAAATACTCTTCTTTTTTTATTTGGGTGAGCAAAACAATTAGTATATTTTTGTATATGCTAATTATGCAAATATTATAATGCAGTTATCATTTATTTGATGAATAATAATGTACAAATTGATATGCTTCAATAATAATGCATGAAATGTTATGTATGGATTATCTATTTTAAGGATATATTTGTATTAAATACTTTACATGTGTGTAATGTGTATATTCATATTCTTCATCCTATCACGCATAAAATAGCATATAGATTTTTTTTATAACTTAATGGCGATTTATTTAATACCACCAAGCAAATGTAGTATTCGTTGTATGAGACATTTTTCCTTCTATAACCAATCAAATGTTGCATTAGTTGTGCGATTACTATTTTTCCTAGTCCTCCAATTAAACAGGACTTTTACAATTTATTTTTTATCTTAATCCCTCCAACCAAATTTTCCAAGCAATATTTATCACAAAAGGGTTAATGTAATGAATTCTTTATTTTTCAAATCTTAATACATCACTAAAAAAATACATAATTGCATAACTTCGTAGTTAGAAACATAGGAGCAAATACGTTCTTCAAAAAATTGAGAAAGATAAAATCTATAGATAGTGTTAATATTAATTTCCAAAATATAGAATCCAATTGGTCCTTTCATATACCATACGCAGTAAGAAATTTATCAGCAGGTAATGCATCCCCGGAAGTCTTTTTCCAATGATAATTTGTCAACTCTTTTTTTTTTCTTTCTTTCTTCCCTTTTCAAGAGGAAAAGGTTAGTTCCCATTTATACATACATCCATTAGTTTCAAACTAAAAAGTGTTATAGTATTTATCTCCCTCTACTTTGTTCAATTTTCTTTTAAAATTTGCTAACACAGTGATCTTCCAAAATTTTGCATTATCACACAAAATACAACGAGATAAATATGGTGATTAATAACTTATTGACATTAGATTGCACTATATTTAGTGACAATCTTGTAATAGATTATCTCTAGGACAAATAATATATGTTGGTATGACCGAAATAAATTTTTGCATTCAATTTGAAAACAAACAGTATTCTCAAAATCTCCTCTTTTATTTCTAAATTTAAAACGCTCCAATATTATGTCACATGCTCGAAGGATTCTCTCTTTTCTTTTTCTTGTTCCAAAGCCGGCCACCAATTATAAGTAGAGGATTCTTTTCTTCTTTATATCTTGTTCAAAAATAATATAATTTTGAAAAACGAGGCATTGAGTCAAAGAAGTTAACCGGATAGTCAGAGATTTCAAGTATTTTACATCTTAATTGGTCGCAAGGTTGACCATTCTCTTTAGATTAGATTGTTTTGTATAATATTCACTCATTATCGCAAGAACTAAAATAAAAACTCGTGTAAAAGTAATTATCTATTTAAATCATTTTTAAGTGCAAAATGAAAATAATTGAGCAAACATAAGAATAATGTCTTGAATTGTATGAGGAAGTAAACATTAGAAAGTAAGTAATTTAGTTAAATTACAGAAGTAATATTGCAAGTAAAGTACATACGAATCATTTGGCTTTACTAGTTATTTACGTTATGCTCTAAACCCCAGAGTTCTAAAAAATATACTATAGTACTAAATAAAAAGCTATAAACACGAGAAGGCAGGTAAAAAAAAAAAAGGTAGGCAACCAAATAAGTAAAAAGCTATAAAAATAAATTATTTTATTTTCTGCTCTCAGCGCATGTTAACGTGACCTTGCTAAAAAAAAGCTACTAGTACTCCTATAATTTATTACAAATACACGCGCATTTAAGAAATATTTAATTGGAGTAATATTTATTGCTTCATAAAAATAATTTAGAATATATAATCTCTACTAAAAATTGTCATGACCCAAAATCCAACTAGTCGTGATGGCACCTAACCCAACCCGCTAGGTAAGCCAACTTTCAATTATCCAATTCCAATAATAGTTATTAAAGCAATTTAAGTGAATAAAGATCTTAATCTTATACAATTGTCACGCCCCAAAACCGGGGAGCGCGACCGGCACTCAACCGAGTGAACCCGACCGAGCAAGTCTGTTAGATTTTATTCTACCCAAACTTATCCATGAATAGAGATAATACATATTATCATTAATTAGACGAAAATGTGTTCATGTCTACAATACCCATTCATTTCCAATAGTTTCATCATTTTTAAAGTCTCAAATGGACAAGTAATACGTCCACAACATAACATAGTTTGTCTTTCCCCAGCACCAATAC